>BMAO01029851.1:0-108999 GCA_019973975.1 Trichonephila clavata | reverse complement strand
ATTATTACCTTCATTTTCACAAATAGCTTCCCTCGCAGCATTTTGAATGGACTCCTCGTAAACAAGTTTTACATCATTTGAGATTCGCTTACCGTAAGCAGAAAACCTTGTAGGTGGTTGCCAAAGATTCATTATGCTGCAAAACATTCTCCCAGCTTCTGCACATCTCCCAATGGAACACGCAGCATATACAAACCTGGTATTTATTGTGGCAATTTGCATTCCTTCATGAATACTTAAAAAAGAGAATTCTACATCATATGGACAAGCACAACATTTCAGGACAAATTTCCAGCCCAAACTTACCTTTTAAAACTTGCATGTCTAAACCTCTTTTACACATTTTACAATGAACTTAATTCTTGAAAGCAAATGCAAGAATATTTTAATTAATGATGGTATTTTTAATACTTACTTTAATAAGAAGAAAAACTCTAATCCAACTTTATTTTGCACATGTCTCCTTTGAGTCATGTGTATGTCAACCTTGAGGATATACATTACTCTTTTAGTATTTGAAGTACTGTTACTATGATTATTGAACTATTACTATGTTACCTTCTTAAAATCCCGTAAAGCACCTTCTTCATCCACAGTATACCTTTATGTTTAACCAATAAAGAAACAAAAACTTTGAGATTTCAAAATTTCCGAATTTTAGAAATTTTATATATTTAATTTAAAAACCCAAACACACACGATAAAAACGTGCATGCGGTCCAAAATAGGTAAACAACCCTGACGGTTACGCTTGCAGTTAATCTACAGTTAATTGCGTATGAATAAATAAAACAGAGAGTGGCTTTGGAAAAGCTTCCCAGATTTAAGAGGTCAATGTTTACATTTCTATCTGTCAAAGGGGGCGTGGCTAATCAGCTGATTATTTTTTGAAAATCATTTTAACATACTTTTAATTAGTAAAATGGCAAGTACGGTACATCATTGGAAAGGTCCTGATTTGAGGATTTTAGAAATATCAAAAACTCAAAATCGACTTCCCGAAGGTGTTTACCCTACTGACTCCCCTTAACTAAATTAAAAGTTAATTAAACTATTACAATAAAACTAATTAAAGGCATATAACAATAAAACGTACAGTTACAACTATACTAATTGTATCATTTATTATATTCTGACAATATCCTCCAAAAATAATAGGCTATCTATTCGATAGACAAATATTTTTTTTTTTGAGAGAATGAGAGTGAATCTGGAGTATTAATATTTCCCTTTTGACACATGAGCATCACATGTGACTGTTTATCAAGAAAGGAAGTATGAGTAAGAAAAAAGGGGAGAAAGAAAGACAGAAAAGAACGACGTGATAAGAAAACCTACGTGAAAGCCAGAAAAGAAAAACTATGTTTGTATGTATGCTGCGAATCCAATATCCGGAAGGTATTGCAGAAAAAAATTATTTGATGAACCTTTTTGTTAATATTGAACACAGAATGTCGTTCCGTTATGGTATTTGATTATAATTATTCCAGATAAAATATGAAAATATTCGTATCCGCATGAGGAATTAGCAGTCATAAAATTAAAATAATAGGTAATCGAAATTTAAACATATCTTAATATGATGATGTCTCCTTTATGATAAATAGCACTTGAACTTATGTTTTATTTGTAATAATAACAATTTACCTTTGTTTGTAAAATATAAAGCATACAGAGATTATATTCCTTAAATTTCAATCTTTTTTGTTTATCGTGGTGCTTCTTATTCTATCTAGTTTTCAATGAATAACTTATCGCTTCTCGTTATAATGGTTTTTGGTCACCAAATTAAATTAAACAAAAAATCAACAAGTTGAAATGATAATTTTATATATTTAGAAAAACTGCAATGAATAACAGAGCATCTAAATTTTTAAAACAACAATATATTTTAACAAAACACGTAAATCACACGCATACAATCACAAATAATATGAAAAATTTTATCACAATTGTTCTAATATGAGTAAAAATGTATGGCATTTTTAAACAAAAACTAAAAATGCGGTAACTACAAGTTCAAACAGTTTTGTATGTTTATTTCATCATAAGTTATTGGCAACAAAAAAATTAATCAAGTCTAAACATAATCACCACAATTAATGACATCACAAGTAAAAAAAAATGGCCACTTCATTCAGTAACATCTTCGCAACGCGACATTAATAAGTTCGCATTGCAGAGTTACTTTGCAATTAACAATGAATACAAATGGGAGTTTCAACATGAATCCAAGCACCTCAGCGTACTTTTATTTACTTCATATTCTGAATAATTTAGTCGGATATTTCAAGACTTAAAAAAATATAAATAAGTTTAAATGTTTCCCTCTTAATTATTCATATATGATTTTTTTTGTAAAAGGCAATTAACTTCAAAGTTTAATGTGAAATCAAGAGTCGGTAATCTTATTATTATAAAAAGTGTTGTAAAAAATTTAATTTAACAGGGGAAGATTTAATTTAGTTTCTTTTTTAAAGTAAATAAATATATTTATTTTCTTATCTCAGAGTTGAAAGAAATTAACAAAATAATTATTTTTAAAATACTTGTACTTATTACAAAATACTTGAAAACCACATATGCAGGAAAATATAAAACTAAAATTGGAACAAGAAAATCTATGAAAAATATGCAATTAAGTTTTTTTAATTGCTAACAATTTTAATAACTTTTCTACTGAGGAAAACTAAGTATCACTTATTTTATGCTTTAAGCATAAAAAGGGGGTCAAAACTATGATGATTTGATCAAATGATAAAAACTATTCTTTTAAAAGTCATAATTATGAGTATATATATATGCAAAAAAAACAACCATTCGAACAATAAAGTACATTCTAGCTATTAATACATGCGATGTATTTTAAAATAATAAAAATGAAGATAAATACGTATATTAACTAAAAAGATACACTATAATGGATCATCTAAAATGCTTAATAGGTTCCACGTTGCCAAACAGTATAGAAAACTTTAAAACTTCCTCTTGTCAAAGTTTATTAAAGCAAATAAAAAGACAGATACAAACCCTAAAACGGATGCATCAAAAAATAATCTTTTAAATCTGTGAATATAAAAGAGAGAGTAATACCACTCTAAAAATAAACCATTCTTTAAGCAAACTCATTTTCGAATCAAACAAAAAAAAGTGAAATTCTTTTTTTTAAAAATTGAACTATCTTCTCCGTTTTACTAAGCCGTTCTGAAAATTTCCAGATGTATACAATAAACAGATTATGATTTCTCAGATCCAAATAAAAGATAAGAAACCCAGGCAAACTCAGCGTTGATATATAATCCGCAATAAAAACAATCTTTTTAATAATAAAATATATATACTCGTATGAATATATAAAGGACTAAGTTCAATTTCATTTCGATATCGGTAGGCACTTTAAATTTTCACTTTAGATTTATCTAAAAATAATATTAGAATGCAAAATGTGTGTGTTTGAGAAAAATAATGGTGGCGTTATATTTATTAATTTAAATATTTGGTTTATTTATACGTTACGGCTATTAATTACAGTATATACATTGATGTTATTATAAAGATTGGATTGTTCATTAGAGCCCAAAATCTGATGTTTGTGAGGGAGGAGACAACGCACAGCGAAGTTTTCCAAGACTTCAACCTTCCCTCTCTATAGGCTTTTCGGATATTGGGGCGGTTGCCCCTATATACTCGAGTTACATTCGGTTCATGGGTGGGGTAAAGCTTCTCACGGTGTCAAAGGTTTTCGGGGAGATGACAGAATTTGTCAAATAATTAGGGGTGCACGTGTGCATAGGAAAGCGGTTATCCTATCCACAAAAAGAAGATGACTTTTCAGCAGTATGACTCAAAAACGTCACAAGATACATTGCACTTGCAACATTGCGTTACATTTTATACGCAATTTACGTACTGTAAATTTTATTACAGCTGTGCAGTAAATTCCTGGCAACATACCATGATAATTTTCCTAGATTATTTATTGCATTATCTTTTATGAATATTTTAAATCATAGATTCTTAAATGTGGTGGTGTTTAAAAAAGTTAGGCCATAAAAAATAATGTATGTGCGTCTGACCACATGATTAATTTTTACTAAATAAAACAAACAAAAAGAGCACGCACGTAAAATGTTTTCAATTCAAAACTAAGCGAGTGTCACCAAAATTGATGCCGACTGGAGCCGAGTAAACCCAATTCAGCGTAACGCAGTTGAAACTGATGCTTCACTTAAATTCGCTTGTCAGCAAAAAACATGGCTTAAGGAAGTTAAACACTTTTATTAGTCGTATTAAAAGGTTTGTTTATATCTGTAAAAGCGATGCGTAGATATTCAAATCTACGTATTTTAATTAAGTATTAGTATATCTACGGTATCTCACTGATAATTGCAGTTACAATTCAAAAATGTTCATTAAGTTTAAGTATGATTATAATATTCTTTTGAATAACACTACATTTGTACCTAATACCCTGCAACGATACATTCTTAAGACAGTGTTTTATTTTCGTAAAATATATAAAAGAAAAGTGGTTTTAAAACGGAATCTGTAAAAAAAATTGTTGCATTATATATTTAAAGCAATAGCCCTGTATTAGTTGACAGTCCAATTAACTTAGCATGAAGAGAACATTTTTCTGAAATTAAAAGCATGAGTATGTTGAAAATCTTGTTTAAAAGCCTTTGATTTTTACTTCTAAGCTGATAGGACTTGAATTTCTAGTAAACCATGTGCAAGGTATCAGGTTTCCTTTATTGTGAGGTAAAATATCAAAATACTCTTCAGGAAAACTGAATGTTAACAATAAATTTGTGTGTAGACATTCCTGTATGAAGCTTTTAGATATGGGTGAACAAGAAACAGTAAAAAGGATTTATTTGTGTGAAGGACGAAAAATCTTGATAGAATCTTGAATTAAAATCTTGATTCAAATAAAGTCTTGAAAAGAAGCATTTTTTTTTTTTTTTTGAAAAAACTATTTTCGTTTCCTAAATTCCCTTCCATTTTATCGAAAATTCTATTTATAGGAAGCTCAAACTGTTACAGAAAAAATAAATTCTTTGCTGTAAACATACAGCATGTATTCATCTTGTGATTTCCAGAAAACAAATTCCTCTTTTTATACGCCTATTTTATTCGCTTTCTCATGTATAAATGCAAGGGAATGTATCCACAAGCATAAAGGGAATATGTGGGAAGATGCTTGTGTTGGCCGCGAGGGGGAAAAATAAGTTTTTTTTCCCTTTAAAGAACTTGATGAAAAAATGCATGGGATGAATCAGAAAATGACGGCACGCTAAGGAAAGGGAGTTAAGATTGACTGGTTGAAAGGATTTTGGAAAAAAAAAAAATTTTTTTGAAATTGTTAAAAGATTGTTGAGTTTTATGTTTATTTCTACCATTATCTATGGTTTATTTTTCGAAAACTAAAGAAATCATTTTGGATCACCTCTTAGGACTAGAAAGGTTGCTTAAATTAAATGCTATTTTCTTATAGTTGTCTAAAATGTGCGATGGAGTTTTGGCAAGAAATATGTCCATTAAAAAATGATAAAATACCTTGAAAAATACTATAAAAAAAATACTTAGGAATAAACGTAATTTTCTTCTTTAATTTGCAGAAAAATAATAAAGTACCCAAGACTAAGAAGAATATTTTAAAATAATTGGAATATATATTGTCCGTGAATAATTTCTATAACAAACTTCTAATATTTAGAACACCCCGTATATTCTGACATTGTCCCCATCTATACCTCCAAACTGCATTGTTTAACGTTTAGGTGAATTCGTCGTATATCCCAAATCCTTTTTTCATCAAAAAAAAAACTGAAATGTACGTGTGCAAAGCTCTTATCTTTTGAAGTCATTTATTCGAAGTATTATCCCAGGCTTTCGAGAAATAGTATACTTCTAAGATTACAGCCCTAAAGCACAAGGAAAGAGGGAGGAGACAAAATTTACTGCGTATTTCTTTGCTGAAAGTTCTTCGGTGTATCACTTCTCTCAAATGAATAGTATTTAGATATATGAAGAAATCTAATTTTTTTATGCTCATCGTTCCTTTACATGGAATTTTTTTTTGTCTTAAAAAGGTGAGCTATATGCCAAAATATGTGGTAGTTTTGGGACAAAAATAATAACTATAAGATTATAAAAATATTATTAAATATTTCATAGATTTTTAACACATTTTCTTCGTGAATTCATTGATTTGTGGTTTTCAAATTACATGAGAAATTAATACCTTTTTATAAAACATTATTTCTCTGAAAGAATTCTTTTATTTATTTTCATGTATATATCATTCTCCTCCGTATTGCAAAACTATTTCATACCATTATATAAATGCTTAAAAAAACATTTCATTGCTGTGTAAAAGTTACATGGCGAGTTCTTTAATTACTAAGGACAACGATATATCTTGAAAATTTCTCTATTTAGTTGAGATAAACTTGGATTTATTTTTAAATGTGTTTAAAAATACCCCAGAAATATTAATTTCCTTAAGTCTCTTCCGAAATATTTCAAGGTTAATAGCAAACGAAGCCCAATCTATCTTAAGAAACTTTCTTCAAATATACTGTGGGAAAATTAAGTAAACTTCACCCACATAAACACCCACCTCAGCTGATAAAAATTCAAGATAGCATTTTATCGGAAGATGATAGTCTTGAAGTCCCAAAATATATGCTACTTTTATGAAATCTTTTATTGAATTTTTTTACAATATATTTAGTTTCTCAAGTTAAATGAACTACCAGATTAAAGTTTTAGATATTGCCAACAGCTTGTCTAAGTGTCAGTTTGAAAAATTCTTAATTTCCTGCATTCAGTTCCTTGAGTAAATATACTGTTTTTAAACACTGAAATTTCTTTTAGTTCAAAACATATAAATTTTTGCAACGTGGACTATAATTAAAACTTTTTCGAAGTTTCAGTGTGTGTATGTGAGGAATTCAATTCTATAAATTTGTAACTGTTAAAATATTTTAAGCAGCTTATAATTCAAGAATAATGGTGTACACACACTGTGTATTAGAAAATGTTAGGTTTTGAAATTCACATTAAAAATTGATAGTACAGATACTTTACAAAAATTAAATTTATGTGACATATAACAGTTTTTCAGATAATCATAATGTGAATGATTAATGGAATTATCCAACGATTACTTTATATACTACAGAAAATAAAATAAAATTAATTTGAAGCTGGTTCCCAAGAAAAAGTGCTAGTTCTTATTCATTACACTTGGTTCACAAATACTATATTATTGTTAGACTTAATTGCTAAGAAAAATGTCAGTAAAACTCAACCCGCTGCATTAAGCGATTTAAAAGTTATCTATATGAGCTTTAAATACACAATGTTGGAAATTACTGGGAACTTTTTATGGGTACGCAATAGGAAGTTTTTCATTATTTTCGAAAACACCATTTGTCTGGTCTCTTCGTTTCTGAGTAAGAAGTACAGAAGGTCGTTCATACTTTATGGAAACGATTTTGTAATTTATTTTTCGTTTGCATTTGGAGATGAAACTTTGGCAACTTCAGAAAAAAATTCTACTAATGTTTTCTTTTGAATGGATAGTGAAATAAAAGATTTATTTTGAAAATAGCTTCTATCAATGGTTGATTACTCCAAGATTACGTAACTACACTTTCCGAGAAGAAATATTCGTATCCACAAATTATAAAGTGGTGTAAAAATCTCAGTTATTGCATTTAAAAAAGTATTTATAATATATTAAATTTGAACGGGGAAACTAACGTTTAGTAAAAGAAAATCTGCCGACTCAAAGATTCATTGCATCAAAACTAGGAATGTCTTCCGACACTGAAAGTAAAATCATTTATAAAGATTTATAGTTAAAAAAGATATTTAAACCTAAATTTCATCTACTTCTCCTAAACATATTGCGAAAGGAAAACAAATTGTAGAAAATTATACGAAAACTATCTGGCTGTTGAAAAATAGAAATTTATAGTAACACTCGATAAAGGAGTGAGTATATTTAAGTGACTGTAATAAAAGAAGATCAATTTTCTATTGCTCAATTGACGAGAACGACCGTATGACTTTGTTAGCGTACAGAAAAGTTTCGGAAGGAATACATGATAGTTTCATGAATTCAAATTAAAAATCAAAAAAGTTTCGACTAAAGGCAAAACTAATTCACTATACTATCAGCTGAATATTTTAGAATCAGTTTCTTGAAGATGAAATTCCAGCCTTATGTGGAAAGGACATTCGTAAAGTTGAGTTTTATATGGACAAAGTCTAGTCACACGCCTCAGTCAACTGTCACTTATGTAGCCAAGAAAGAATAAGAAACAGGAATAAAGTGTACCCCATTTGATGAAATACATGTAAAATCATCTGACGATTCTCCAATGGACTTCTGTGCTTTCGGTTTATCAAAACGAGCCTTAAGAAAAAGGCATCTAAGAACACTGAATGGACTTTGGAAAACTGATCAAGAGGAATACAGTAAAATTGGCATAACAGAAAAAATTTACTTTCATGGAAAATTTGAGTTAGATCTATTGTCAAGAACCATGGCCATCAGATAAAAGCAAATAAAATACAGAAAGTTGTTCGCACTTTATGAAAACGGTTTCAGCTTATTTTTTCTATAAAAAGATCCGCCATTTTTGAAAAAAATAAGCTATTAAAACCGTTTTCCGAAAGTGTGAACGACTTTCTGTACTTTCGATCTCAAAAAATAAAATCGTCATTAAAGTTCTTTTAAATAATGCATTAGCCTCATCGTCGACTTTTCTGCAGCATTGAGCAACTTTATCAATTGAATTGATTGCTTAAAACTCAAATTCTGTGGTCTTAGCTTTCTGAGTTAATTCCCTACTTTTATATGCTCGCGTTTCGGTGTATACATAATTCCATCCAAAATAAGGAAACACGTGTCGGAGAAGATCCAATTTGTATGCTAATTCTTCCATTAATACAAACCCTCGATCCCTAAAATATCTCTTAATTTCCATTATTTTCATTCAATTACGATATGCAGAAATAAACTGAAGCTACAATTGCTAAATTTAGAAACATTTTCTCATAAAAGAACTGCGGCCGGGATAAGAAGTAATTCACTGAAAACACGCATCTGGAATTGTCATTGAACACGCCAATGTTTCTTATCAAAGTCTCGTGTAATACAGCCGCTCTCGTGCATTAAAGGCTTTATTGGTACAAAGAAATGTTCCGGAGCATTTTACCGATGTTTCATGCGAAATGCTTAAGATTGAGGAAAGAATACTTGTTATTCCAGCTAGGCTTGATAACTTTTTCATTAAAATTTTCCCTCTTTGAAGATTTACGCACGATATATTTAAGCACAATAGTAAGTATTTGCATGTTATTTGCGGGAATCTTTTTGGTGTTTCATTAAATTTTCAACTATAGCTGTACAAAACTCCATTTCAATGATATTGAACTAAAACTACCATATTTACTTTCCCTGGATGGCGGCATCATATTTTTCGGGTAGTTTCTTAAATTCAGTACTCCTATAATTTTTTTTTTTTAAACTATACACCATTTAAATATTTTATCATTTATATCCGAGGTTTTCATGTCTCCTAAGTTATACTTTAATATGTTTTCAAAGCATTTTTGAATTATTTTTGCTTGAGTCTTTCCTGTAACAGACATTTTGGAGAGCTATATTGGAAAAAAGTACTAAATGTCTTTCTGTTTAGGCTTCATCTTTCATAAATTTTTCAGCTTTTTCAGTGGATATTTTTTTTCTTTTATGGTATTTTCAATTATGCTATTATTTTAAAATTTGGGTTTTATACACTTAGAAACTAATTAAATTTTTCGTACACTATTTTCTCTTCTTTTCAGCTTAGCAATATACGATGAAATGGAGGAAGATTGATGCTTTAAGATTTTGCTTAACCCTACAAGCTTGTAACGGTTCTCTTTGTGCCCTTCTACTAATTCTCTAAGGAAATATGTCCGAAAAATTGTTTGATTTGAGAACCTCTTTCAGTGAAGAAATCGCGAGATATATGCGAAGCATAACTACTACTTAAAGTTAAGTGAATTAAGTTCGAAAAAAATGGAAGATAACAAGTGGACATGTTGATGTTAGATTAAATTATAATTAGTATTTCAATTGTTAGTGTAACAGGAATATTACGAACCTAGTGGTTTGAGTTCAAGGCATCAAGTTGAGTTTCTGCGTTTTATGATAAGTATCTTTCGTATATAAATAATTATTTTCATTATATAAATTGTAAAAAAAACAAGCACTTTATTTAAAGTATTTTTAAATAAACAAAATTAAACAAATTATGGAAAAGAAAAAGAAACAATGTAAAATTAGTCGGATGATTTCATGTAATTGAAACTATTTCTTTCATTGGAAATAAATAAAAATGCATCTGTAAATTTTTTTTTGGGGGGGGGAGATACATTAGACCAAGGGTATCAAATTCAAAGGTTAATTTGGACAAAACAAACAAGGTTTAACTTTAAATGGGCCGCAAAAAAAATCAATATTCATAGAAACGTATGTTTATTTCGAATAATACATTATAATAAGTATAAACATAAGAACAAGAGAAATTTAAAGTTTACATCCTGACACTTGGCATCTCTTCTTTGCTACTATATTTCCTATTTCGTGAGAAATTTTGATATTTTTTATATATTATTGTGTGCCGATATACTAAACAGGTTGCAAAAATGCTCCTTCCTTTAACCCGCTCCCCCCCCCCATTGTCCAGTTCACTGGAAACATCTTCGATATCCACTTCATCCTTAGTGGAGTTGTCTCTTGCCCCCCGTCTCTTTGAACAAGTCTCCGTTCATTTGTAGTGTTGATCCGTCATACTGGTAACTTCATTTCTTTTTGCTCGAAAATGTCAAAACGTAAGAGCTTGGGCATCAAAGAAAAAAATTTAATCCTTCAGGAAGGGGATAAAGGCATCAAAAACTTTTCTTGCATTTTTTATAGGTAAGATATATAAAATAAATATATAATAATTTACAAGAAAGTGTGAGTAATGTGACTTTTTTATTACATATTATGTTTATAGATTTAAAATTTGTTTTATGTGGTTTATAAAGAGCATTGAAAGTTGAACCTCTATATAACGAACTTTTTTTTCGATATTTAGTGACTTTGTTGTATAAAAGTCCGACTGTATATGCCAGTAAGCAAAATGAAGTCACAATTATATGCTACTTAGCAAAATAAAGCCACAATTTTAATGATAATGTTCAAACAAATAAATAAAACTATACTATTAATAATTTCCTGAAACTAATATGGAGTAATTCCTCACATCGCCGTATTTTTATCAGTAAAGACTATTTAAAGAGCAAAAAATAAATATTCCTGTCATATGCTATTGAGATTATGAATAGTAAAAATCCATCCATTCATAGTGATGGAAAATGCATTAAGAAATTACTAAAAAAAAATATCGAAAAAACACATAACGTTATCCAATTTACTAACGTGGAGTGTTTCAGAGCAACATCAACAAATCTTAGTTGGAACCCTGCCAGTAAATACAGTCTGGAAAAGTAGAAAAGTCATCATGTATGCGATCAAAAAGAATAGTGAAATAATAATGAAGTATGCGTAGATAACAATAAATGAAATTCGTTGGCTTAAGGCCCATGAGGGAACAATAAAGAATGAAGGAGTTGATAAAGCAATCAAAGAGAATACGAGAAGAAATAATTGATGCTGACTTGTATGCGTCACAAATTACTACCAAGGCAAAACAAAAATGCTCTCAGATTTTTAGATGAAGTAGAAAGATAATGATCAAAAGTTAAGATAAGCGTATGGAAATCACTTTAAAAAAGAAAGAGGCGTTTTCCGAGAGACGTGGAAAAATGAAAATTTTTCAATCAAAGGAACTCTTTAACACAGTTGTCAGCAGCCAACGTGCCAGATGTGGCATGCAGAGCAGTTCTCAGTGTTTGAGGAAAATTGCATATGCTTGCTTTCCGCTTATGGTTCTACGTATATATGTTAACAATTTTTTTCTCATATGAAATATGATATGAGTCCACAAAGAAGTTGCTCAACAACTGAACATTCAGAATCATTTGTCATAAATTATAAGCAATAAAATTTAAATTTTTTTATTTAATTTTATAGCAGAAATACCTACATTTCAATTTATTTCGTTTTAATAAATATTCTCAAAATATATGTACACTTTTAATTTTTGATTTATCTTAAAATGGTTATATTTCATGTTATTTTACTAAATATTCTTAAAAGATTCATATTCATATTTACGGCTTTAATTTTTTATTTATGTTGAAGGAATATTATACTTGCATTGTTTATTATATATATATATATATATAGTTAAGGTGAATCCGTAAATTATACATAACCCTAATTTTTCTGGTTCTAATTCAGCAACAGCTTTAGAAATCATAATAGGCTTCCATTTTAATCCATAGACTCTTTAGGTTTCTTCCATTTTAAAGTTATAACTCTGTTTCCTGTTATACATACTTTTATTCAAATCTAGTACAATATTCATTTCCACCATTTATTTTCTAGTTATGTCTCTTAGAATCTGGTTTCTATCTTTTAGCTTTCTTGGTTGTATAATTTTGTCTTATTATTTTATTCCAATTTATTATAATACTAGCTGTACCCTGCCACGCGTTGCTGTGGCTCAGTCTGGTTAAAAAGAAAGCACATGTTTTCAGTATGTTTAAACATTTGCATTGGTGGTATGATTTTTTTTATTAAAAAAAATTTATAAATATATATACACAAAACTTTACTTAACCAATATCATTTGTAATTTGTTAACCAAATACTTGAAGTTATTACAACTTATTTTTGTCTTTATGTTATGAACTTAAATTTATTGACATTGTATTTATATTAGAGACCTCAAATTTGAAGATAAATTTGAAATGGCTCTACTCTGGATTCCTCGAGGGCAATGGGTTAGTTTTAGAAAGCTTATGGATATTTCTGTTAAATCAGAGATGAGTTCAAAAATGCACATTTCTCCAAACAAGTATCATTTGGAAAGATGAATTGTATTTCCTGATGTTATATAGGGAATGTTTTGATTCCGCAGTATATCTGGCGAGCAAAGTTTTTAATGGCACTGGTGGTTCTCCAAGTTGAGACAGTTTAATTTTTTCAGCGGTACAAAAACATCCCTTTTGTTTCTCCCTTAAATTTCAGAGAATTGCAATAAAGATACATTTCAGTCATTGTGCTGATGAGAATATGCTGGCTCAATCTATAATCTTCCACTGGGCTGTACCGGAATGCAAGGGGACTGTCAATGTGTGATTGCTCACTCCAAAATCATGTTTGACGCTAATGTGCTGTTTCTGGTTGACATCTTTCAGCCACTCGCAACCTACTGTGTTATTTGTTGAGAACAGAACAGATCTGATGTTGCAAAACATGAATGCTGGGCTCGCAAATGTGCATCCTCAAGTTTAGCTGCCTGTTGCTCTGCTGCGCCCCCAGCATGTGCTTGTGTCATTCTTTGTCTGCTTTTCTCGTATGCTGATGCCAGTTCCTCCTCAATTTGATGTGCAATTGCACTCGTTGCACTACTTTTTCCTTGTGAGCATGATGACCTAAGTTTGATTTCCTGAAAGGCATTATTTTTATGTAGTGAAGCTAACTGACTGCATTTAAAAAGAAAAAGGTTAAAGCAAAAACATATAAAATTTCAAAACATAAAAAAAAGGAAAAACCAGAAACAAAAAGAAAGGGAGAAAATAAAAAAAAATGCTAATGAAATACTTCTATTGTGCATCAATTAACATAGCTCAATTTCAACGCAAAGAGGGGTTGAAGATATTTTTATTCGAATACGCAAGAAAAATTCAAATATAAACATGGATTTCGCAGTAGAAATCTACAACAAAATATTGATAATGATGGAAGATTTTGCAATTTACTATTCAATTAGCATTAGCAATTGTTACCAACAAATGTAAGGGTCTATCTTAAAAACAGAGTGGCTTATATCTAAACACTGACTGATGTAAATTAAATATTAATTATATAAATGGCACTGCAAGTCATGTGAGAGGTGTTTACGCGTTTGGCTTGTAGAGTCAGAGTCATGTAATGTTCTTTGTGCTGTGTACTTGTCTTCCGAATTGTCTGCAAAATAAACAAAATGCCAAAAGATGAACTGAATCATTGAATATAGAATGAATGATGCATTGGAATTATAATAGTCTACCTGACCATGGAATATAATAACTAAGGAAATACAATACTGACTGCTTCGCACATGGACAATTATTTGTTGTCAGGGTACTTAAAAATTAGCATCACTGTGCAACCAAATTGCCGCCATGCAAATCACACCATTTTCCATCCAAATCTGATTTTTTTTTCATAATAAACGTTAGAATCTTTGTTGTTTAGATATTAAGGTGCAATACGCATGGCACCAATTTTGTTACAATGATGCTAATTTATAAGTACTGTTGTGTGTTTCAGAGCAGAAGTCGCCAATTGGTGAGAAATTTTTGATGGTCCACTAAAAAATTGAGATATTATTTACCCTTTTGTGAAGATTTAGTTTAAAAAAAAGATGAGCAACAAAAAGCATATTATGGATTATACTTTAATAAAAACTTTTAGTTACCATTTTTAGCAAATTTCCCGAGTTTAGCAATTTTTTTCAGATTTTCCAACGAAATTTGAAAGTCAACTTAGGTAATTACAGTAAATTGTGGCAAAAAACTTCAGTCTGTTGATTGTCGGATTGTTATTGCTTTTCATGAAATTTATTTTCCGATGTAAATAGACGAATAGATGAAACGTAAATAGACGTAAATATAGCTTTAGTGGTTTGCCATATTTATAAAGTTATGATTGAGGAATTCATGGAGTGCTGAAGGTTGGCAACTGTTGTTCTAGAGTAGGCACACCAGACAATTTTTTGTATCTTCAGAGACAATGAAGCAACACAAAATGTCTACCCATAAGCATTGTAAAATTAACCCTCAGATCTCAAGGAGAGCCATTTTAAATTTATTTTCAAACTTGGCACCTTCCCACAATGTAAATAATTTTAGATTCATAACATAAGGACAAAAAAAACCATAATAACTTGGAGTATTATGTTAACAAATTACAAATGAAATATGTTTAGAAAAGTTTTGTTTATGTATATTCACACATATTTTTTTTATAAAAAAAAGTCATACCTCAAGTGTAGGCGGTCAAAAATATTAGAAATGAGTGCTTTCTCTTTTCTTTCTTTTTTAATCAGACTGAGCCACAGGAATGCGTGACTGAGTACAGCTACCTATAAGTAACTTAAATGTTAAAAAGTTATAAAAAACAAATTAAAAGTTCAATATTTTGATAAAATCACCAAAAATAGTTCCAAACAAAGGTACTTGGGTACTATCGGAACTATGTCAACCCCAATTTTCTATGTGTCCCACACGGTGAATTGGCAACCATGTGCTTCCTTTTATACAATTTTGCCAATACAGTTGCGATATATAATATGTAAATACCAAAACAAACATAAAATATACATCAGATTATCTGAATTTCACCATTTCTATTTCACAATAACATCAAATAAAATTTTGAAATCACACAAAATAGATCCTTGGCGAATCTAATGTTATTGCCCCAACTTTTCGAAAATTCAACAATTTAGAGGAAAAACTCACAGCCAAGTGCAAAAATTTTATTATTGTGCAAAAACAGTCATATAATAATTTTCCCTTTTTGAATGCATATTGCAGCATTTGGCAATGTCTTATAATTTTATGTAAATGGTTGACAAAAAAAAAAAAATGTAAGTACCAAAAAATAAAAATTATCTATTTATTTAATTTAGAATCACTGGAAAAAGATAAAATACTTGGATGATTTCAATTTATATGCTACTTGTTTGTGGAGATATTTTGAAATCACACCAAACAGATCCATTAGCATACAGAATTAAAATTAGTATTTTGTACATGAAATATACACAAATTGTATATATATAATTGAATATACAGTTATAATTGTATGTACCCCGAGCTTAAAAATAAATTGAAAAATTAAATACAATACTAACATTAATTGACACGAACAGAACTGAATAACTTTATCAATGCGAAAGCATAATTTGAAAAAAAAATTACAATCTTACAACCACTTGCTTCCTCAACATGTATTTGAGCCATCTGTCTGCATTGTCCTCGTTCACTGATGCCTATTCGAATTTGATGTGCAATTACCCTTAATACTGCTTTTGCCAATCCAATGTGATGACATTAGTTCGATTTTCTGAAATGCAATTTTACGTACTGAAGCCAATTGACTGCACTTAAAAAGAAGGTAAAAACAAAAATGTATAAAATTACAAAACAGCTCTGAATGGACCTTGTATCCAAATTCCTTTGGGGCCCCTTTTTGAGATATGAGCACCATGTTAGTGGGACTGTAGTAACATTTGTTGGGGCTCCTGTTGCTTGGTGGCCCTGCATCATTGATACAACTGATAAAGCGGTACCTACGTCCCTGACAAAAGCAAACTGTAATAACTTATAGTATTCTGCAAACAAATTACTAATGGAATCTGTTTTAAGAAAATTATAACAAAGTTAAATCTTAAAAAGCAATCAAAAACAAAATAAGGTTTAATATTTTGATGTATCAGAAAATCTTATTTTTACAGTTGTATTTCAATAGTAACATCAAATGAAAGGTACTTACGTATTATCGCCACCTATCGGTGACATTGTATAAAACGAAGCACATGATTGCCAATTTAGCGCGTACAACACATGTGAAAATGGAATTACCAACTTGGCGAGTATCTTGAACGTTGGCGATTGTTGCAATAATACGTAAGTATCAAAAAAAATTTTAAAAATTGTCAAAAATGGAGAAAAAAAACATTCTTATTAAAAAACCGTCGATCAATTTCGCCAAATTAGAATGTCGCCAAGTGAGGGGAAAAAATACTTTGTCAGAATGTACGGAACGGTTTCCAAACATTGAATACATATCACGGCATTTGGAGACGTCTTTTAATTTGAGGTGAATGGTCGATGGAAAAAACGATGGTATAAAAAGCTAAACATAAAAATTACATAATGAATTGATTATATTTAGGATTTCTGGAGAAAGATAAAATAGGCGGAAAATTTCAATCGGGACGCTACTCATTAGTTCCGATCAGTCGGCCAGTCTTATATTATCGTCAAAACTATGAGAAATTTTAAGAACAATTAGGAAGAAAAATAAGTAGCGTACAGAAGTCAATTATGATTTTCATTTTCGCTTAGCAAAGAGAAATAAATTAAGCTTAATATTACAGAAAAAACGCGATGTAAAATATAAGCAAAATTGTAAACATCCCGTGATAGTACTATCCGAGTGTTGCCAAAACTACAAAACAAAATTTTTGTTGTTAAAAGAATAATCATTAAAAAAATGATTTATTTGAAAAATAATCCTAATTAAGTATCAAAGAACAAAACAATGGATAAATATTTCAATCACTAATCATATATATAATTACAAAAAATATATATAATAATTCCGAAAAAACTGTGCGTAAAGTATAAATTTCCGCATTCAGAGAGAAACGCGTCATAACACCGAAAAATCACTTAAAAATTAAATTTCAAAAAATTTAGAGTGAATTATGAAATAATAAGTACATAAGAACCCGTCTGGATTTAAGTGCAACGTTATGTCAAATTTTCAGAGGAAATGCTCCAGTAGTTTCGGAGATCAGCGGCTTTGAACAAACACACATTACATTTTCATTTATATAGATATATATCAGTATACAGTGGCGTAACGAAGAATATTAGGGCTCCCCTGCAAAGTCAGTATTTGCCTTTAATATTTTATAAATTGGTTAAAAACGTACTTGGCGTCAGTCAGGCTTTGGACCCCTACAATCCTGGGCCTTCCCCGCAGTGCAAGGTTTGCGGAGGTGTACGCTACGCCACTGGTATGTATGTATATATATATATTATAAAACTCTAAATCTATGTTGTTGTTTTTTACCTCTACTCCCAAACTTGGTGCGCATTTACATGCGAATCGAGTTGTTTCAAGTATTTCCTATTGCGTGGTACCCTGAATCTCTTATTAGTAGATTGGTTTGGCACACCACAACTACAAATGGTTGCCGACCAAGGCTTTGGCATGTTTAATTTAATCATCATATTTATAGCCCAGATGATATATCAGGAAAAACAAAAGCATAATCGTCGACAAACTCAATTTCCATCGCCATTAAACTTTTCCATGTAGACTTTTGTATTAAAATTAATCATTAGGAGAATTTAGCAATAATAAACATATTCAATGTTATCACAATGGGATCGTGAAAGACTTTTGTTTTTTGAGAAATGTAAGGATTTTGCACACAAAAAAATTAATTTTAAGAAAATTGACTTTTATTGTAAAAATAAAAATTTCGAAATATATGTGAAATTTATTAATTCTTTAATTCCTGAACTGAGATATTTACTCTGTAATTTATTTTGTGGAATGCTACCACTGTTGGTACATTTTTTTTACTGTAGAAATTACAATATTTTATTTTATTAAGCATATTAGTTTTGTAATTCAAGTCAGTAATACGCGCTTGTATATAAACTATTATAAACAAATACATGAATCTAACGACGGGCCTGCCACTGTGTAGTTCTTTGCCGCTATGAATTCCGAGGCCCTTGATCTGAAAATTACTGTCCATCAGGTGGTGTAAGTAACAAAAACATATGAATAAACACGATCTTAAATTGCAGTTTTGATTCTTCTAGCATCAATTGTGCATAGTTTTATACATTAATGAGCAAATGCAAATCAAAAGAAAGAGTCTAAGCACATTTTTTACTGTAGCGATTATTTTCACCTAATCATTTTATTTTATTTATTTTTCTTCATGGTCTTTTCCCTTTTTTTTTTAACGACGTTATAAAATGGGTCGTATTTATTGCATTCTATTTCATTTTTGCGAACTTTGAAAGAAAATTCTCTCATACTTTCTTTTCTCGAATTCTTGTTGAAACAATTATGTTAAGTTAACTTCAAACCCTCTAAATTCAAAAAAAAAAAAAATTTAAAAAACATTCCTTTTAATTCTTTCTTCCTCCGAACAATAAGTAACAAAACCGTTTATAGAAATTCGAAATAACATTTCCATCCTAACCGCAAACTGAAGATGCATTAAAAAGCTAAGCGCAGCTGTTTTAAACCGCGATAAAATAAACGTTGCAGATAAATTAAGCGGAAGGTTTGAAAAAATACGTAAAATCTTAATGTTCATTTTTAAGGTCAGAAGCAAAAAGATACCGCCATTTTTTCTCCCCGCCCGCCATGATTACAGTGTCAGCCAATCAACGTCTGTCAAACGAGCGTATTCGTCGGATGACGTCCAGCTACACAAGATCGTTTGTTGTTATTTTTTAATTCTTACTGAGTGCAAGCTAAATTGAATTACGCGGTGTGTGACATTGTATGCTAAATTTAGAAACGTTTCAAGTTATATTTTGCTGTATGCAGAACCTTGGCAATGTGCCGGTTCCTTTTTATAGGCAGGTCATTCATAGGTAAAAAAGATAAATATTTTTTCTTCCACCTTCTCGTTCCATTTCTCCGTAACTTACTTTTTTAATATTTTGGTTGTTTACACCTATGTTTACTTTAGAAGGCCGAACTTTTTTTTTTTTTTTGCTTGTTTCATGGGCATACGATTCTGTGTATACGTACGGAGTACTAGCTTACGGCAGTTAAAAGTTTATGTTCGTTTATATATATATTTCGGTTCCTTACGTTTATTTTTAAAGTAATAGCTTATGTCTGTTGAAAGTTTATGTTGGTTTATTTGTTTCGAATCTTCATACAAAATTCAATTTACAAGAATTTTTATGTTATATATTATATTTTATTATTGTAACTGTTCAAATAGTGAACAAAATTTGTGAAAGAAATTACAATTTTTCAACACACACACATTCAGCTAAATATATTTTTTCAATAAATATAAAAAATAAACTAAATAATCATACACGTTTAATATAAGTTATATTTGCAACTGATAATAAGTTAAATGTCACATAAGAAGAAAAATAAAATTTACTGACAATCTGTATGTATATTAATTTTTTCTTCTAAATATTTTAGAATACTTTGATATCGTTAAAACAGGAACAGATTATATTTTTAATTTTTCAAATTTTCAAATATATTTAGTTTTAAGCAATTACACTATATTCAAGGAAAAAAGTACGCTTATTTTTATTTGATAGTTCTTAAAATTTTAATAGCTTATTTCCAAATATGTGTGATAATGTCGTAACTTTATAACTTTTCATGCAGAACTTAGATACATTTTTAGTCATAGGCCAATTGAGTATTACTTTATTTGAGAATCGATATTTTTTACAGCATTTCGTTTATCATCATGTAATATATTTTATCGTACCTGAAAGGCTGTCTTTAAAAAAACCTTTTAGGTATCTGACTACCCTAAAATTGCGAATTTTGCGAAAAATTTACAATTTTTTAATTATATTATTTTATGGATCATCTTATTAGCTTTGTAAAAATACCAAGTTTATTATTTTCCATTCACAAGAACGAAAATGTCAAGTGTTTTAGTAAAAGCAGTTGCCATTACTTTAAGCAAGATGACATACTTTAAAACGCGTTTTACTCGAAATGTGTTTTTTTTTAAAAAAAAAATGCTCAAATGGAGCCAGTGATTGCTAAAAAAAGTTTTGAAAATAATTAACTAAAATTTTTTGTGCATGTTATGTATAATAGTAGAAGTGTTTTAACCTCCAGGTTTATCAATCACTGTTTTATTACAAAATTTCAGTCCCTTATGTTAATATAATCACTTTTTTTTAAGCAATATTTCATGTAATAACTAAAATAGAATGCTCTAGTTTTTGTAAAAAAAATATCTCTATCCTGAAGGTCATTTCGAAAATGAATAACATAGCAACACATCAGAATTGAAAAATTGAAAATTTGTTCATAAACTTTTGGTACAGAATGGGCCGCGTTTATGTTATTTGTTGCAAATTTTTACCAATATTTTCCCATTTTAGCAATAATAATTACTTTTCCTCTTCTTAATTTTAGCATATTTTTCTGAAAATGTACTAAACAAATCTAAATTAACAAAAAAATCCACATATCTCCACTTTTTAAAAAAAAAGTTTTGAAATATATGTCGTCATCATATCACCAACATTCCTCATAACTCTAAGTAAAGTTAATCAAATAATAAAATTTTATACATTTAATAATTTATTCACGCAACAATCCTTTGTTAACTATTATAGTTATAAAGACTGCTAAAGACAGATTTTTAAGGAATAATTCCACAGATGTTGAAGAGATTCCATTGTGATTATATTCATAATATTTTATTACAGTTTTTTGTTGATTTTAAAGTTCTAAAAAACAAATCCAAAAAATGTTTGAGCTTTGAAATAATAAATACGAGAACATTTTAAATGAATAAATATTTTCACAATTCTTGATCTGAAAGTCAACTACATTTGCATGCATTTTTAAATATTTATTTGCTCATTTTAGGATTGTGTGACAATTTCTAACTGCTAAATGTCTATGAAGCATCGCTTTTGAAAAATTAATTTAAGTTTTGCTTGTAAGTACTATTTTATTCGAAACATTTTTCAGATTTTTTGCAGATTATAAGAGAAATTACTCATTCAAGTTTTACTAAATTTAAACTAATTCTTGATTATAGTATTGTCAAAAATTATGATTTATGTAATGCTAAACACAAAAAGTGGTTCAAAAATTAGTAATTTTGTCACATATATTTATTATTTCAGTTAATTGTCTTTGAGCTTTAAACAATAATATTCAAATTCAGTATATATATTTAAAGTACTTTCAACTATTATATTGCATACATCCACAATTAACCACTTTTTCTTTTTACAGTATACGAGATGGCACTGTGCTAAAGTTCTAGTACTTCGCAACCGTTTTGTTCTAAAAGGTTCGAATCCCGATTCCTCATAAGGTGTATCTTGAGGTCAAATGGAAGATGCGCCATTTTCGCTGAAACTGAAACTCAGTATCCCTCCTTGAGTTATATGAGAGTAAATTTTCTTCTAAAAGAATCACCCTTGCCATCTGTTCTTTGTTATTGTTACCTGTAAACAATAATAATTAAATTCAGTTTATATAAATAAAGTACATTCAACTATTATACTGCATACATCCACAATTATCCACTTCTTTTCACAGTATGCGATTGCTAAAGTTCTAGTACTTCGTAACCGTTTTGTTCGAAAAGGTATGAATCCCGATTCCTCATAAGGTATATATTGAGGTCAAATGGAAGATGCGCCCTTTTTACTAAAACTGAACCCAGTATCTCTCCTTGAGTTATATGAGAGAAAATTTTCTTCTAACAGAATCACCCTTGCCATCTGCTCCTTATTCAAAATTGAGCAAAACTATATTTCGAAGCTTGAACTGTGTGTAATTATTTATTTTCGTTTCAGGGGTTTAACCATTGGAATAAGCCTATGTATTCAACAGTAAAAGGGAAACAATATAACAAATGCATCGGGGAAAAGCGTTATGTGTCACAGTGGTCGAAGGATTGAGCATGTGATTAAGAAAAAACAAAACCAAGGAAAGGAAATCGCGGTTCCGTCAAATTGTTACATATTCTTTCTCGGAGGATAATATTTCATGTTTGAATGTGTTTCGTTACAGAATTAAGTATCTGCGTTGCATAAAAACAAGCATCTCAAATACCCATGTTTTCTGTACAACGAAGTGTGTGTATGACTAATTATCTCTCATTCTATTCTTTATTTTAAAAAGTAACAATAAATTTACTCTTGTTTAAATTACTATTTGCCTATGAGACACTTATGTACACTGGTGTGCAAAAATTAAGGACGAGACGGTTTTTTCAATATAACTTTGTACAAAAGCATTCCAAATCAACACATTTAATACCGTAAGATCCCCAATACGTAAGGACATGAGTAATGTAAGCAACACTTACTAAAAGAGAAATCAGAGGGATAAAAAGAAGCTTTATTGAAAAAGTAGCATGGAGCGCAATGCGACTGAAGGCCGAAACATCCCTGTGATGGGTGTCCAGCAAGAAATATCCGGTCTTTAGTAGGGGATATGATCTCCCCTGACAGCTAGGCAGGTTTCACAGCGTCTGCACATGCTGAGAATGAGGGTGTCAATGAGTTGTTGAGGCATTGCTGCCCATTCGTCTTGCAGCGCCAATCGAAGCTCCGGAATCGTTACTGGTGGTAAGGTACGAGCTGCCAAGCGTCTGCCTAGAAAATCCCATACATGCTCGATGGGATTGAGATCCGGAGATCGTGCCGGCCAATCCATACGTTCAATATCCTCACTCTCTAAGAGCTGTTCGGCAGCTACTGTGCGATGACATGGTGGATTGTCGTCCATGAAAAGGAACTGCGGACCCATAGCGCCTCTAAAAAGACGCACATATGGAAGAAGAATCTCGTTACAATAACGGGTCCCTTTGACTGAACCTGCGTCGAAGATGTGAAGGTCTGTACGACTACCAAGCAGGATGCCTCCCCAAACGAGAACACCGCCACCTCCATACCTGTCCCTTTCAATGATGTTTGAAGGATGATTGCGGCTTCCCCGCTCTCTCCAGATGAGTATGCGATGGGAATCGCTACTCAGACTGAATCTGCTCTCATCTGTAAAGAGTACTCGTCCCCATTCATTGTTTCTCCAATTCCGGTATTCCCGGCACCACAGAGAACGCCTTCTCCGATGCGCAGGCGTTAGAGGTACACACCGTACAGGGCGTCGTGCAAACAGACCCCACCGTGCAGTCTTCTGGCCACGGTAAAACGCGATATCGGTCGTCCAGTCGCCTGTGTCGTGTGTCTAGCGATTTCTCCCGCTGTCTGCCGCCTGTTTCTTCTGGCCTGTAAGGCAATATACCGGTCATCTGCGGGTGTGGTTCCTCGTGGACGACCACTACTGAACCCCCGGATAGCTGTTCCTGTAGTTTGAAATTGTCTCCAAAGTCGTGGAACGATGCTGTGAGCAATTCCGAACTCTGCAGCCACACTTGTCACACTGCGACCTTCTTCCAACTTCCCAATGATTCGACCTCGGGTAAAAGCATCCAGATGTCGTCTAACAGATTGATTATTCGCCATTTCTCGCTGAGGCAGCAACTCGGTGTGATTTTAACTGCTATACGGTGTGCAATCTCTTTGCCAGAAATACTAATCTTACACCGGCAACATGCTTTACTACTCAGACACTCCCCCATTACGTCTACCTGCATATCTGCGCATGTGCTACCGTACATCACCTCACTTAATCTCCTGATTGGTCTTTCTGTCCTCTCTGCCTCTTCGTTCAGCTGATATGCTAATTTTTGCACACCAGTGTAATTCCAGGTAAAATCAAAATTTCTAAATATTTTCTAATTATTCTGGCTACGTGTGTGTGCTCACAAGTTTATAACGTTTTTTTATTATATTGTTTTACTAATTTTTACGCTCTTTATAATATTATGTATGTGATAATATCACATACATTCATTATGATTCTTTTTGTTATACACATTGGGCGTTTTACAATACATGTAGTATCCTTATGTAGTTAGGATATGTGGCTCTCCCCCTAAAAAGCATTTAAAGATTGAGAAGAGTCAAAGAAATATATGTATAAAAAAATAGGACAAAAATTGTAGCCTGTTGGTAAAATATAAATCATCACAAATTAGTTCCATTGAGTCTTTTGGGCTTAAAGTGGAAGCCTCACTGACCTCTTTTCATAAGATCTCTCCACTATATATTCGAGTTACATAGTTACAAAGTAACGAGCTCAATAAGGTGTTGACCCACTTCTAGCCTGGAAGCAAGCTGCCATACGACGGGCATAAGGTGATAAATCACCCAGATGGTCTCCTGCGGTATTTCTTACCAAACTTGCTCCAACTTGCTTGTTGGGCAATTCCCTGGTAGATGCAGTCGCCTTCCTATCATATCCCAGACATGCTCGATTGGAGAGAGATCTGGCAATCTGGTTGACCAAGGAAGTGTTTGACAAGCTGTAAAATAGTTCATAAAAGTACGTGCCATATGTACTCTGACATTATTTTGCTGGAAAATAAAGACAGCGCGCGGCAGGAGGAACGGTAGCAAAACAGTTTTCAGAATGTCGTTGACGTACCGCTGTGCTGTAAGTGTGCCTCTAATGACGACCAAAGTGGTCCAATTGTCAAAAGGAATGGCACCCAAGACCATAACTTCTGGTTGACGACCTGTGGGGCGTGCAATAGTGAAAGCAGGATCGGTACGCTGTACTGTGCGTTTCTATACACGTCTTCGATGATCGTCAGGACACAGTTGGAAGCGGGATTCGTCTCTAAACACTATACATCTCCAGTCAGCATGATTCCAGCCTGATCGAGCCTAGCACCACTGTAATCTGGCTCGACAGTATGCAGGCGTGAGTGGTAGGTGGCGCAGTGGTCGGTACAAGCATAAATATCGCTGTATCAGCCGTTTGTGAATGGTCATGTTGGACACTCGTGAGCGGGTCGCATATATGATGGTTGATGACGATGAATCAGGCGCTGTGACAGCTGATCTGACAATCGATCTGCCCTCCCGATCTTCTGTGACCTTAGGTTGACCGCTACCATTATGACTCTGAAATCTGCCATTGTCCACCCATTCTTCCCAGCATCTTCTATTGGCCGCATCGACCATATGACCATTCCGACCCATGTGACGATCTATTCTCCGCATTGCCCTACCTGCCTCTTTCAATCGAATGATACGACCTCGTTCAAACTCTGACAGTTGCTCGTAATGAGTTCGAATCCTAGGGCGAGGCATTTTTTCAATCGTTGAAAGGTACCCTTAATTGCAATGCAACATAAATTTTTGCCATCAGATTGAGAATCGCTTCTTATAGACACCTGCTGAGTGTGCAGTTACGATGCGCTATAGCTCTCACTATTCATTCATTTGACACCAAATTGTAATCATTCGCATGTTCGGTTCAAATGTTTTTGTATACGAAATTTCATTACAATGGGGCAACTCCTGCTTCGTGCGTCGTTTTTTTATATAGAAAGAGTGTATGTATACATATCGCGCGCAATAGCTATTAAGTATTCTGAATAACAATAAATCTTCAGTAACATACAAATAAGAAAAAGAAATGTTTAAAGAAATTGCATAGAAGAAAACAGTTTGATTGTTTTGCAAATAAAAAAGTAAACAAATTAGTGAAATAAGAAAAGGGTACCTCAAGCTTAGTTTGTGTTAATACTGATCAGTGGTTACATTTTTATGCCTTTGTCTTAATAAAATCGCAACCAAATAAATGCAGAGTTTTATCAAAGACATATAACAGTTATAATCTTCTTCTGGAACAGAAATATATTTTCATCATAGGAATGTTTTGATTTGACTCGACAGTACACTGATTCAATTTTTCATAAAAAGCACAAATACTGTGTCATTACAAAAAAGACATTAGTTCCCAAAGAGAAAATTAGCAGACTACTACTTGAAAAAAAAAACAGACACATTTATCGAAAAAGAGCATAATAAATGCATAACGTTAAAAGAATAAATAAACAGATCGCGAAGCGAAAAAACAACAACAGATGAGTTATTTAAAAAAATTGAACTATAGTTATATATTAAAATTAAACTATATGTATATGTATTTGTATTCATCTTTTTGTCCCGTACTGAAGTATGTGTTTCAAAAGAACAGGTTAAAGAACAGTTATTTTAATAATATAGGAAACAGGAATAATTCTTCACCTGAAAGAAAGAGAGCAGTTATCTTCTTTTCCCAATTCTTCTCTTAAACTTTTATTCTGGTTCAGAAAATCATGTTTATGTCATTTTTGTACTTGAAAGTTAAATTTGAAGGTATTTAAGTATAAAAATATTGTGATATATTATAGTGCGACAATGATGTCTTTTCGAGTAAACAAAGAAAGTGGTCTATGTTTTCCTACATTATTATAGAAACAACATAATATCACCTGAAATTTGTTGAAATTTCCAATGTTAGGTATTAGTGTTATCTGAGTCATATATTTATCTCTGTATTTCTCAGAATACATAAATATTTTACAATTTATTTTGAAGATTTTATGTTAAAAAATGAATTTTTCAGTATATTCAAAATTTTTAGATTTCCAAAGTTGGATAAGAGAGTAAATTTGAAAAGTATATACACGTGAACATGTATTTTAACCCGCTAGAGAGAGAAGAAAAAAAAAAATATCATTTAATAGAGACTAATTTCAAAGTAATTATGTCAATGTAAATACCTGTATCCGCCAACAAATCTGTGATATCCAACTTACGTTAATTAGATGCTTTAATGCGGAAATTGTACTGAGATGAATTAACTAGCTAACAGATAATGATTAATTAATTTACTACTTGATAGCGATATTCAGGAAATGTCAATTAAATGCTGTATTGTAGAGATAGCTAATTCATTTGCAGGTAAGTAGCAACTAATTAATTTCAGAAAGTCGATCAATTCATAGATATCAAAAGTCTTTGATGAAAAGAAATTTTTTAAAAAAGTTGTAAAATGTCAAATGCATTAGATTTCTTTCAGAAATGAATTTTTATCGTTAAATTAAGATCAAAATTTCTAAAATTTTCAAATAAAATAAAATAATTTTTTATTTTGCTTACAAAAAAAAAGTCCATTTTGCATCACTGTCTGTTACACATGCATTTATATATATATATATATGTAATACGACGATGTTGGCCGTTGAAATAGGATTCTTTAAATGTGATTGATGAGGCAGTCTTGAGGTTAATTAAACTTTTTATTGCTCATCTTGAACACATAATAAAGACAATGACGACACAATACACACACACACAAGCTGCAGCCGGCTACATGTTAATGCAAATACAGAAGCGAAAGAGAGAAGAGCGCACTTAACCGTCTGCTCCGAGTTTTTACACTGGCGGTGAAGGTCGTACGACTCTTCTGTAGCAGGAGTCGTGATTGGATGCAAATGCAAGCGAGCAATTAGATTAAGATTATAACGGTCTTCTGTAAAGAACTAGGAAATAATTTAACGGGGTAAAGTTAAAGAGAGTTAGAAGAAGTCATTATATATATATATATATATAATATATTGAAATTGTATATTAAAAATTCCCTTATTTTTCTCTAAAAATATTTACAAGAGTTTTAAAATTATTATTACAATTTAGAAACTTATTTTGGTATAGTATTTCCACACAAAATGAAGTTCAAAATTTTATTTTTAATTAAATCTTTTCACTAAACAATTATTATTAGAAAACAAATTGGGATCCCCCCCCCCCATAAAATTGAATGTAAGCTATCTGAAACATTTTATATTCCACCAAAATTTATGACTGTTTCAAGAATAAATTGTTCATACAAATTTATTGTGAACAAAAAAAATCCCAGGTAAAAGAAATTAAATTATACAGAGTTTTTATACAGACATTTATTAATATGCATAATAATGAATTGTTCCAGAATCGAGTTCTTGCACAAGGACTGTCAATCAAACGAAAAAATTATTCACCAACTCATTACATCATCGTTCTTAAGCAAACATGTACTTCCCGCAATCTGGCCTATATCTAATCATATTTTCCTTTATAAAGTACCATATTCTTCTTCTTTAATAAAAAAGAATTTTATTCCAAACTATTTTAGTCAGAAAATTACAAATACTTTAGTTAAAAAATTTCTGTTTATGTATTTTACTACACTGTATAATATCGTAGAATGTAAAAGTCGAGAAAAGAAGGGCTTGATATCTTAATACCAACTTTCAGAAGTCATTTTCCTGATTTTTAAAAACTAAAATCCTGCTTAGAATTATTTATGAATCTTAGTTTACCACTTCATTTTGAAATGTATTTGATGTAGATTGAAATCACAAGGATATGCAAAAAGCTGGAAACTATTGAAACAAATGTATTAAAGATAAAACATTAAATATTAGATACTAAGTTTTGATTAAAAATAATACTTATTATTGCCTCATGCTATATAATAACAACTCTTCACTGTTTAATGCTTAAATTTTCGTACAAAGTTTTCTGGATCATGCGTATTATCAATTTTTTTTAAAATACAAGAATCGCCTCCAAATGAAGTTTTATAATGAAATGAATTTGGGAATATTTAAAACATAAATAAATAATATTACAATACAATTTCAAAAATTATATTTTTAACTTGTGGGTATAAGTTTATAAGCATTAATAAAACTATCATACGTCAGTTGTTTTTAACGATCCTTTCATAGGTCGCAGGAAATCTTCCTCTGTGAGTTACATATTACCTATGTAACTGTTCACATACCATTACAAAGAAATTATGTAGTTCTTAATGTGAATAATCTGCATTTTTATTCTAATGCAATGATGCATTATAAGCTCTAATTGGAAATACTTGTTACTGCCGTTACTTTTCTTCATTTCTTTTGTTCTTCTTTTGCTCTGGTTGACATACTAAAATACTAGCCAATATCTACAGACAGTTTGTTTTGTTAAGCAAGCTAACTTCTAAGTTGACAAGTCAAGTTCCAACGCTAGCCAATTATGTAAGTAATATTAGAACAAGGAAGCGTTTGCGCATAAATCTTAATCAACGTCTTTCATACTTAAAAAAAAAAAGAATTGTCCCTATAAATTTTTCCTCGGTGAATCATTCAGAGTAAAACATTAGTGAATTGCTGCGTAGTCTGTTGGCATGAATACCATTCTCACTTGCCAAGTTATAAATTACAATTAGCACAAAGGGTTTTGTAACAGATTCTTCTGTCGGTGTTCAAAAGGTTGATCACCTCTTAAAGCATTACGAAATGTGATATAAATCTACAGATATGCAGCAGGGGTGTTTTGGTCCAAGACAGTTGACATCTCAATATGTAATGGGCTATAAACAATTGGTTGATCTTCGCGGAACAGCATAACTTGGAAGACGAGAGAAAAAACAAAAACATAAAATGGGAGAGGATACTTGAGTAAAAAAATATTGGTTGTAGTGGTTTGTCAAGGTAAGCAGTGACGTTTGTTTATGCTAGTAGTTGCTCAACTTTTGTTGGTCGTTTTGTAATTGTGTAACTTCAAAAAAAAAAAAAAAATACTACATTCGAAGAACAAGATGAGAATACAAGGAAGAAGATAGAAAGGATAGAAGAGAAGTGAAGAAACGAAGCATTTTTACAAAAGATATACTTTATCACTTTTGGAAAGATAGGGTAATGAAGCCTCAAACACAGAATTATAACAGATGATCCATAAAATTGTGTTTGACTAAGGCTCTGAAAATGCGTTTTTGATTACTTAAGTCATTAGTAGACATAAAGAGCTTTATACATACCTAAAATTACTGAATATATTTATGATTTATATCAAACATTATATTTACTTTGAATTAAAAATTAAGATCATTGACTTTAATCTAGCATTTTTCTTGTATCTAATTTTCTTACCTTTTGAAATACTTAACTCCTAGTTAAATATTAACAATTATTAGATTTTTGAATACAAGTCTTCAGTCACAGATAACATTCAACATAAAAATAAATTCTACAATCATGATTTTAAATAACCTAATTTACTTTGAATAAAATATTCACTATTTTCCCTTAAAAATGAATTTTTTAAATCGATATTAATCACAATTTATTTTTAAGTATTGTAGGCACAGATATATAGCATTCTTATAAGCATGTAAAGGTATTTCAAAATGACATAAAAATATCCCTACAATATATGCTTTTTATGCATTTGTATTTTGGAAATCTTATTCTGATCACACATGTGCTTCCAAACCTTCACCATTGTATAATTTTAATTACTGAATGCCTCCGTTTTTGCATGTGAGCATTCTTTTATTTTGTTCTGTGTTTATTGTACTTGCATCCCTTCTTGTTTCTTTTTACCTTTTGATTCCCATTTGTGCTTGTATCCCTGTACTTAAAACTTCCTACCACTATTGATTGAGTATTGACGTACGTTTGTAAGCCTTGTGTTATACTTGTTGGCACACAAGGAGTCTACCTAGAGTCTCAAATATATATATATATATATATATTTATATTATTATTATAATTGTTATTTTATATACATATGAGACGATTTTACAGAAACTAAGACGTTTTAATAGGATAACCTATTGTTCGGTTGCATTTGTTGAAAGGATGTGACTTCTTGGTATTTTGAAATCTACATTTTACTGACGATCATAAACACAAAGGTACAACACGAACAGCAAATACGTGCACAAACAATACAAGTGATAAAAGCGTTATTTTTTTCACTTCGAAGATCTTAACTGTCATAGATTTCCGTTAATATCTTCTATGGTTGGTCAGAATACGCGAATGATGCTATATTGCATCATCTTGTTTTTAAAAAAAATTAACGTGGCTGTTTTTTAGGGGATGAAGTTGTGGTTATCAGTATATTAGCCATTAGGTGGGTAAACTAAAAAATAATTATCATTTGAAGTCTCGGAGGGCTCGAGACAAATATGAATTAAATAAAACCCCTCGAGAGAAAACTTAAGAAGTGAATTACTAGATACATATATATATATACAGTAACGCTCTTAAAGCAGATATTTATTTGAAGTAACTTTGTGTTTTACAAATAATAAATTATAAACAGTAATATTTTTGATAAAAAGATATCTTTAATTTTAATGTTATTAAGTCACCTTTCTGGAATTCTAATATTCATGTTTCTATTTATTGAAATGTTGTTCTTTTTTTATAACAAAATAATATTTTGTTTTGTAGTAATGTAGACATTTTTAAATATCAAAAAAAATTATTAATTATTATTTATATCACGAGTATACTTTTAATTTTCTTTATACATTCATTTCTAATAAGTTCAATACTAATGAATTGTTTTAAAACCTTTTTTTAATATTGATGTATTCTTTTAATTTTCTTCATATATACATTTCTAATACGTTCAGTGGTACTGAATCGCTTTAAAATTTGTTTATATAGGTTTTTATTTCACACTCTCATAAACATTCACAAGAGCAGCCCACAGATTAGCATTTGTCTGATAATTCTAATTTCCATTCAACTTTTGAATGAATTAATCCTTGCTCTTTTCTTTCTAATAAATATTTTTTTTAAAATTTTTTTATTGATTTCATGTTTTTTTTTAGCTACAATTGCAATTCGTTTTAAAGTATTTTATCAATTTCTCCATATGTGCTACACTGTTTTGAAGTGGCGTGAACTGTCTGGTTATTCGCGTGTTCTTGAGGAGCTCTAACCACAGCTACAACAAATTTTTATATTTATTTATATTTTTGTTTTTTGACTTTGGTATGTAGATTCATGTTTTTAAAGGGTATTTGGTATTGGAAATTATCTTATAATGTTAGAAGTATTAATTTTTTAGCATTGCATTTGTAATCTTAGAGCATTTTTATCAATTTATTCTATTACGATTTCCCCCTTTTTTAAGCTTAGTTGTACAGGAAAATATAGAGGAAGATTGGCTAACGATAGTAAAATGATAAACCCTCCACAATCTCAGCTCTTACAGCTAAGAACATGCTACTATACTGCTATGATCATCTTATTTTGATCTTAATATTTTTCAGTTTCTTTCTTAGCTTTATGGCAACTAAGTATATGATATTAGCGATTATATATACAAACTATCTATTAAAGAATAATTGGACACCTGTGATAAAAGAAATAAAAAAAAATTCATATTCAGTAAATGACAGAGCCTTTACCTGAGGCATGCTTTCCGCAAGTTTTTGGATGATGGAAAGTCTTCCACTCGGCTAAGAGTGGGTTAGTGAATATTAACGTCGCTCTGTTCAGCAACTCGTGGGCTTTTGGCGACGGACCTCGTAATTCCGAACCATAGTCAAGTGACGAAAACGACACCTGAACTTTTACTCCTCTCTCCTAACTACTACACCACGCCAACCACTCGGATTTGAAAAGACATGCAAGTCCTTTCACCGAATTTGAACGGTTGCTCTGCATCCCTCAATTCAGCGATCCAACTCATCCCAGAGGTTTGCTATACTATTCAACTCCGGATTCTATGAAGGCCAGTTCAGTCAGTTTACCCTATTCTCATCATATCAATTCCTGGCAGACCTCGCAACATGACAAGTGGCATAGTAATCCTAGAAGTAACAATGCTCCAACCCGTAAAATTGCCACAGCGTAGGCAGTACATTGCTGTCTAGAAAAGTGTAGCAGGAGTCGTAGTTGAGCTTACCGTGAATTAGGATCAAGGGTCCCACTCCATTCCACGAGAAACATACCCGACCATAACTTCCCCTCCTAAACTTTACTGTAGACACAATGTATTCTGCCAAAATCTTTCTCCAATCCAACTGGTAGAGATTGAACTTTGATTCAGCACTCCAGAGAATCTATTTCTACTCATCTAAGGTCCAATTTTGAAGATCTGAAGCGTGCAATCGAGCAGCATGATTGGATTTTGTAGACATGGCAGCACGACCATTGAAACCAAGCAAATGAGCTTTCTCGCGCATGGCATAATCAAAACAACAGTCCCGGATGCTTATTGGAACTTCTGGAGTATGTAGGTCATCAATTTTGGGTGGCTTTTCTGAATTTCTTTTGACAGCACTTGTCGGTCCCTATCTCTTAATTTCGTGGGTCTGTAGTGTCGAAACACAATTTGGCAATCCTCACTCACCTTCCACTTTTTATTCACAAGATCCACTGACGATTTTGCAATGTTTAATTCACTAGATGTGCGTAGTATGACCTTCGTGCAGGGGGTAAAGTCTTTCTTTACCTGCCCCTACTTCTGGACGGTTGGGGCATTTCCCTGGGACAGTTGTTTGGAGATCAAGACCTGCATTGGGATATTCTTATGGAAAAGGTCAAATGGACTTTATGTAGACTTTCCTGCTCCAAGGGGATTTGAAACAACAACAACTATATATGTCTTTCAAAATCGACCATTTCTATGATATCCAACAATAACACAATTCTCGAAGTCAGACGGCTCTGAATTTCAATGTGGCTGGCATTGAATTGCAATGCATTGGCATGCGATTAATACCAATGCTGTTTCCTACACGATATTTAAGTACAAAAGGCATGACATAGTTCAGGACTGGAGATATCTTCATTTGCGTGGGAGTCCAGTTACTTATTGGTAGATAGTGTATATTGCAAATATTTAGCTACGAATCCATACCATGATTTTCGAGTTAAATTGATTAATAACTCTGTAAAAAATTACTTATTATTAAAACCAAATTTTAATTAATACTATGCTAAATATTTAAAATGAAATTGTATAATTGTATTTCAGATGTTATAGTGGCTGCTTGCTCTAAAGTTTTTCTTTTAAATAAGAGTTTTTGAGAGAGTAACAATCTCTCTCTTAATGCAAATGCTCCTGTATTGATATTTAATTATAATTATAGAGAAGAGCATTTCAGTGAATCTTATAGTGACATATTATTGAGGGAATTTTTTCCCCAATTAAAAGTAGGTACAATTTTGTAATATATTTTCTGTGGAATAAATGGTTAGTTATATGGCCATGTGAGTTTTGGTCATACTTAAGAAAGTGGCAGATTCACTTGTATTTAAAATTGATCGATATCTTTAAACGAATTTCTAGTAATGTCTCATAAAACAGTTAATCAAAAACACAAATATACTTACCTGATACTTTTTTGTACATGAAAGCCTTTCCATCAATTAGATAAAAAATATTCCACAGATCTATATTAATTTTCCTCTTTTTATTTCTCGATAAACTATTTTGTAATGAATTTCAAGATCAATTATAGTTTATTTTTATCAATTAACCAAATCTTTATTTTATCAAGTCAATAATCCCATCTTTCTTTCCTTTTATTAGATTGATTCTCGTTGTTTAAGTAATATACCTCCTGAATAAAATTCTATCAAATCTATGAATTTAATCTGTGACTTTGTAGCGGGCTCCATTTGTCTTTCTACTAATCCTTAAGGGAAAATTGTTTTAGTGAATTGTTTGATATTTGAGAACTCTTTCTGTAAAGGAGCCGTGATGCATGCAAATGAAGCTTACTATTTAAAGTTAAGGGAATCGAATTCGCGGTAAAAGTTAGTAGCAAAATATTGACGCTATATTAGTCATAGCTGTGAGAATTATATTTTGGAATATTAGCGTATCTTGGTAAATAATTCAGCGCTTTATTGTCATTGTCAAGTTCTGCAAACCGTAAAACTTTACTCTGTTCATATAGACACGGTAGGTAGATTTTATTAATACTAATTAAGGTTAACTAGCTCCCATTAGCTATTTGCAACCGTATTATATTTTGAAATTAATTGTAATATAAGTTGCTGATTCTTAGATGTCTTTTTCTTGGGTTGTGCGTTACACTAATTTGAACTTAAGTTCGTCACAGTTTGATCAGAGAAATAAATCATGAAATGATTTCTCAGAAATAATTTACAATCAATATATTAAGCATAAATCAGTTTCATAGTGCAAGTATTACATAACATTAAACAAATCAATAGAGTAACAATTCATCATTTTGTACATATTGGTTACAGGTTATCACACAGCTATACATTTTACGCTAATATTGTGATATTTCAGTTCTCAAATTACTCTTTAAAATGCTTCGTGTAGTTTGAAAATTCATGCAAAAGTAAACAACGTATTGTTAAATTACTGTGTTTTTTTGCATTTCATTAAAAAAAAATTTTCCACTTACAGTTAAAACTCTATTTTGCGAACATTTTCTTAGAACCAAGAATATGAAGTATATTGAAGAATGAATTTCTGTTTAACGTGCGAGTTTTCTATATAACGATTTTTTTTCGAGACTTCATTATAAATATAGGTTTTTATTACATTAGTCTCTGTTTTTAACGAAATATCAATTATTTAGGATTTAACAGTGCAAATATAAATAGTGTAACAAAGTTTCTTATAGTAGTTTACATTACAATCTATTCTCTGTTCCCAATGGAAAACCCAATAATTAGTGAATAAAAAATAAAAAGGCTTTTGCTTTATTAGTTTACATAGAAAGCATATTTTATTTATTTTGAATATCTCTGTACCAAAATAGATTACACATTGTATTGAATCCAGTCATTAGTAGCGTCTTTGTTGTCGGTTAATCCCATATGTTTAAAGTTCTCTCTATTTTAATTCCTAAGTGGGTTTTTTTCAATAGCTATTTTAACGGCTAGAAAAGTGAATGAAAACTAACCTAGTGAGATCAAAATATTATTTCCTTTTAATCTTTACCAAATACAATAATATAAATATTCCTTTATGTAAAACTCTTGAGCTAATGTACAAAAAAATGTATAATAAATGTTTAATATAGAGCCTGTAAATATATCAACATAACGTAAAATAGATACATTTAATTACATATAATGTAATTAATCAAAAATGTTCAAAATTCTTGTTTTTGTTTATTAATAGCTTAGGGCATACTGCATTAGCTCTATTTACTAATATTTTGAAAACCATAGTTACTTCTTAGCGTATGAATTTTGTTAAACTGAAAGTGTGAAAATCGTTGTGCAACTTCCAAAGATTTTTTCTAAAATGATACTGATGAAGTATCGTAACTAAACATTTAAAATTATTTTCAAATAGATGCAAGTTTAAAAATAAAAGTACTTCAGTAGCAGTTTAAAATGTTATTGTACTAGAAAATGATTGCTGTACTTGATCAAATGTGACATTTGATTCTTTTATTTTTCTTATAGAAACATCTGTCGCAATAATCTATTCCAGATTCTTCTTTAAACATGACATACTGTTTGTTTTTTCATATATATTTGTAACTTTCTTCCTCAGAAACACAATCTCTTGCCGTTTTGCGTTTCTTAAAAGAAAAAAGAAGTGAAGGTAAAAGAAATCTTGAAAACTATGAAATATTTACTTTAAAAATAAAATATTACTGTAAATATAAAGAAACTTTTGACATAAAATTCTTATACTACATGCATTTCTTAAAAAATAAAAGTCGAGAAATGTAGCAAATCTGAACCATATACGTCGAAAAAGATAGTTTAGTCCAAAAATTGTTGCTAGCTGAAGTGGTGATTTCTATTTTTCGACAAGATTTCTCAATCTCTGAAAATCTAATTTAGATCCTGTAATTGTTCCAAATTACTCTTTGATGCTCGCTAGTCCTCTAGAGTTTTTTTTTTCTTTTCAAACGACATACAGCCCTAAAATTATACCGCTACGTTACGCTTACAAAACCTTGTACACTCTGCCAAGAATGACTTTTTGCTTCTTTTTTCTTTTGGCGACGAATTGAGTAGAAGTATCTGGCATCAGTTCAATTGTAATTGGATTTTACGAGCTTGCAATCTGGCATCAAGATCGCCTAGAAGCACCATTAATGCAAGTTTTTATTTACTTGTTTTATTTTGACTGCTGGGATAATGTATCGCATCAAAAGACAGCTTGAACTTCGAAAAAAAAAATTTTTTTTTCTTAATTTGATACCTGAAAAAGTCTGAATCAGGTGGATTTATGCAAGAAGGTTAATTATCAAATAAAGTGTTCTGGAAAAAGAGATAATTGCTAAGATAGAATTTCGATTAGTAGGAAAATTAATTTTTTCATCAACATACTTAGTTTTAGTTAAGATTTTTATGAAAATTAAAAAAAAAATTACTCCATAAAAAATTATTTTTCTGTCATATTAATTAGTGAAGTTTTTTAATGATAAATGTAATCTTGGGTGATGAACATATCGAATAAATTCGCTTTTTAGCAATAGAAAAATAATTTTATCATTAATTTTCATCAAGTAAAATTATATTAATTACGAAGTTTTATGTTCTCGGTGATTTATTTCGATATATAGATTAGGGTTACATAAAAGTAAAATAAAATCAATATTAAAAGCTCAAAAACATGCATTCTATAGGGCTTTATATTTCTTTAGTCACTCCCCTGTTTTGCCCGAACACCGCTCGGGCACTTGAAACGGCACTTCCCTGATTTGCCCGAACGGCACTCGGGCAAGATTTTTTTCTAATCTAATCCTCTGAATTGCCTGTATTTTTGGCTCATTTAGTGTGCAATGTTTCTAACAGATGTCTCTAATTGTCGAGTAAAGTTAGGAGTCCAAAAAAAATGTCTAAACCGGAGTTTCAAGGTTAGGTTTAACTGCATTATTTTAGATTAGATAAGGCGGGAATTTTCTTTTTACTAGATCGGTGTACCTCAAACTATACGAACACTATTTCTTTTAAATTTGGAGCTTAAAATTGAAGAATAAGTGATTATGAGAGCTTCATAACAGAAAATAATTCTGATATTGACTCAGGTAGTGAGTCTAAAATTTCTGTAAATGATTCTGAAAGTAATGAAAGTTTGTTACCGGACTTCTCTTGTGGTGTAGATAGAATCAATCAGCATCTCACAAATTACCCAAGAACAAAAAAAAAGAGGCAAGAAATAATACAAGAATATTCTTCCATACTTTAGATACATCATCATTGTATCAGAAACTGGAAGGAAAATTCTCATTTTTGAATTTCAGGCTTGATATTATAGATCACTTTATTGAAAGACATGGGGTGGTAAATAAGAAAAAAGGACGGACGACTAGGAATTTTGCTTAGTCCCTTACGATTGACAGAAAAAAACGTTTCAGAAGTGATTCCTCTCACCGACAAAAAAACTGAGACCATCAAAACAATGCTTTGTGTGTTCGAAAAGAAACGATTTGGGAAAACGGGTGAAAAAAGAAACAGGATATTTTCGTTCCGATTGCGATATTGGACTATGCTTGTCTCCCTGTTTTAAAATTTACCACACAAAAAAAGAATTTTAAGAGAATAATTAACTGTTAGTACAATATTATCTTTTTAAAAACTAATATACATTTTTGTAGTGTTCTTTTGAGTTCGCTTATTTCTCCGGAAAAAAGCCAACTATAAGGAAAAATATGTTTTTCAATGAGAAAATAAAAATTAGCATAATCCTTTAAGTTCAATATTTATAACATATCTGACTGCTAATTTGAGTTTATATAGTTCATTTCATCATAAAAATGTTTATAAAAAATATGCTTATTTTTTGACATAATATGACAAAAAAAGAAACTGTTAAGTGGTTAAAATTCATGAATTCCGTAAATGAATAAGTAATATCGAAGCTTTAATATACAAAAAAATCAACCCACACAACTATAATCTCAATTTTAATGACATAAAATGCACATACTAATCATTTTACTATAATCATTTTTCATATTCAATGGGAAAATTCTTACATAATGAATCATTATGTAGACATTAAGATGCACTCCTTAAAAAAACTGACTTCAATATTATAATGTACGAAAGCTGACTTTTTTTTTAAACGACTGATATACTAAGTATGTGATTTTAAATATTGTGTAACCCAGTAACAAACAAATAAATAAAATATACAATGCTACAATTATTTTTTTATGAAGTCGATTCTTATATGCATATACTTAAGGGGAAATTTAAATAGTTTAATTAAGTTACAGAAAAAATCTGTTTTAATTAAGAAATTTATATTTTTAGCAAAGAGTCATGTGTTATTTAAGTTTTACAGTACATATAAGGAAGTTAAATGCAAATAAAAAAAATATTACAAAAAATTTAATTATATGTTATGAATTAGAACGACCATTTTGTCGTATAGTTATCGATACATTTACAGTTTAATCATTACTTTGATATTTTTTAATTATTATACGTGCAAACACCGAAGATTTGACTATCAAATTTTGTAAAACGATATGTTAGCAAATCCCATCTGAAACTGCTTACATTTGTATCCTTCGGGCCTCCAAAAATGAACTTGAACGGATTGTGAAAACTATAAAAACACAAGGTTGTTGAATTTTTGCCAAATCGCGTGATATAGAGCAAAACTGTCACCAATAAGCAAAATATCTATAATTTGCCGAGAATACCCAAGCCAAACAGGCACTCTAGCATCTTTAACATGCCGCATAATCATACGACAAAAACGTTGTCGATTTTTTGCATCATGAAAATCCACCGATTTGGGCCGGAATCGCATCCGCAAACCTGGATATACAAGGCCAGCGCCTAACCAACTACACGGCCAGCTGCTCCTTAATTTAAAGGTATCTGCTTCATAATACACAATCAATACCTGAACATTATATTTTCAAAGACAACTTTATTTGCCAGCAAAATAATTTCAGTATTGTTTTAAACATATTTCTTGATTTCTTTTATATGGAATCAAATGCAAAAATCCTAAAAAATTTATTTTATAAAATTTAAATTTTGAAAATTACTAAATATTAAAAATTTAACTCCAGCTCGTACCGAGCGAAATTGTATTTATGTTGTTGTTTCTAATGCCACCTGTCTGACGATGTCAGATCGAGGCCCACGAACTTCATCGTAGCAAAGGGCTAGGTGTACGCCTGTCGTTAGCTTTTAGCACCATGCAGGTGACAGTACGATTTGGCTCGGTTCATTCCCGATAGATGGCGACACCACCTCCACAACTTTGACATGGAACTGGAGGGGAGGGAAGTATTCTCCAGCCCCCTACACCCGTGGTTTTTTTTGTTGCGACCACCCACAAGGCTTTCGGATCCACTGATTTAACGAGCTCGTACTCCGTGTGTACTCGGAATTGTATTTATACATATAATAATGATTAAATTACAACTTAAACAAAATTCTACTTCCCATCTAATATTTATTTACCCTCCGTACATATTCACGAAAAATATCGAACATTTACCAGGAAAGATCCTCTAACCTTCACAAATTCCAATCTGGTACAATTTCCTTTTATGTTAAGCCGTACTTTAACCGCTTTACTATTCATTCAAAATTTACATTAAAAGATATGATTTAACAGTTACCGATATTTATGTACAATCCAACTCAAAATCGGTCAGTCGGCGTTGGTTTGCATCGCAGAGAGGTTGTTGAAAGCTTTCATAAACGAATAAGAAACTATTTACCGAAGTTTCCACGTGTGTGTGTGTGCTTCCTTCGAAACGTTACGTACATATTCGCAAACTATTTCTGAAATGCAAAAATAAAGGGAAATAAACGCTTAATGAAATAAACAATTTTTATTATTCAGATATTGCTTTATGTCATTATTCGAATTTAAATATAGCAATTACTAAAGGCTGAATAGCAAAATCTAAAGAGAGAGGTGGATGGTATAGTTTTTCTTGGGAAAAGCAGCACATTTTTCATCGAAAGTGGACTAATGTTTGAGAATCTGTGATTCAGAAAAGTATTCCTGAATGGAAAGAAAATTATATTAAAAAAAGTGCACATTCAGCCTCTTTTTCAAAAACTTGGATACTATTGCTATTACTAAAGAACGAAATGTAGAGAAATAATCTCCGGTACTCAAATGCAATATATTTTTGAGGAAAAAGTATTTACCGTAAAATTCAGCGTATAACGCACACTTTGAACACAAAGAATAAGATCGAAATTTAAGGGTGCACGTTATATATATACGTCGGGTATAAAAATGAAAGCCTTAAAAAAAATTTTAAAAATTAGTCTTTAAAAAAAATTAGATTTTTATACATCTGTCGAAATACTCTTTATTTAAAAAAAAAATGTCTTTCCTTGTGAATTTCAAGGATGATGAAGTTCTAGAAGTATCCAATGGTTTTTTCTAATGTTTTGAATAATACCTCGAAAAAATGATTTCAAAACATAAGAACACTGCGCACATACATTTCAAATTTCTTCATAAAAAGCGGCAGGGGAGGGGGCGTCATACGGCGAATATACCTAAAAATTATAGCTTGAAAGTATAGGTACGCGTTATAAGCCAGATTTTACAGTAATTTTTTTGTTGTGAATGATTTACATCGCAAATTATTTCCTTCAGTAAATTAACTCAACGAGAGAGAGGCGATATTTCATAGTTTAACCCTTTTGCGTTTATTTTATAACAAATTAAGTCCTTCACATGATGAATGACTTTTATACGACTCAAGGTGCATTAAAACCAGTCGGCCCATGTCTACAGCTTTATGATTAAATTGAACTCAAAATGCGAATTACACAGTAATTCCCGAAGTAGGTAATTAATGAACGTCGCACAAGAAACAAAGCGCGGGGGCTTTCAGGAGCTCACTCCGATAAGTTTAAATCGCGGTCCTTTTCCGATAAGATGGTATTGACATTGTACTCTCCCGATTTTCAGCACTCACTGTCAGTTACAGGCGAGATTTAAAATTGCTGTCTTTCGGTCACGAATCACTTATCCAACTAACTAGACGCTATCGTTCTTTTAACATTTTGTAGAAATGTATTATAAAGGATAAAAAAAAGTCGGTATTCTACAAAATCAAATTTTTATCTTAAAAATTAACTTTCGTCAACCCGACGACAAATCATTCATCAAATTTACCGTAATTTGATTAGCACACTGTCATCCTTTCAGAAAATAACACTTTTATTATGCTGTGCCGTAGGGCCTGGGTTCGAATTCCGGAGAAGGCAGGGGTGTTTGTAAATGTACATGTACGTCATGGGGGTACTCTAAATAGCCGTCGAGACGCAAGTCTTCTGTTGAGGTTAGTGAAAAGGAACCAGGGAACTATTCTCCCTCAAAATTGGAGTGGAACCGAGCCAAATCATTCTGTCTCATCTATATGGTGCTCAAAGCTACGGCCAACAACAGACGCACACCTAACCCTTAGTTGTGATGAATTTCGTGACCCTCGATCTGACACTCTCAGACAGGTAGGATTAGCAACAACCATGCTTTTATTAAAGATTTCTTTTCAACACACAATAACAAAATGCTTCATAAGCGACACGTATCATAAGTTTGAGTCAAACTGGTTTAATCCAAATTAACGTTGCTCTATAATTATACACGCAATAGGTAACGTTCCTTGTTGTTATGAACCATGGACATGCAGAGGCGGATTAAGCTAGTTGGAGGCCCCTGGCGGTAAAAGGTTTGGGGCCCCCTGGGCTGAAGAGTCGAAAAACTTAAATAGTGAAAAAATTCGCTGACCTTAAATTCTCAAAATAAAATGTATAGCTAAAAAAAATTAACGGCTAAAAAAATTAAACTTTATTTTAAAGAATTAAAAAAAAAACCCTTACTTAAAAGCTTAAAATTTTGCTATACAACATTACGTCTTGATTTTTCTTGGGCAAATTCATCGATTATTTTTGCAGTATCTATTTGGTCCAAAACACATCTTGTTCTATATATAATATGGCTATGCTGTTCAGTTTGTCTTCTCCCATACTACTTCTTAAATAATTTTTAACGCGCTTTAAAACCGAAAAAGTTCTCTCACCTGATGCATTTGATATCGGTACAGTTAAAAATATTTTTAAAAGTATTTCTACATTAGGGAAAGTCGAGACCATTTCTTTTGAGACTCGATAAATTTCTATTGGAGTGTTCATTGTATCTTTGTTTTCTTTTAAAAATAGCAAGAACTGATCCAATTCATCGTCAAAATTAAACGATTCAATATCGTCTTCGTAAATATCCTTTAAATTTTGTACAGCTTTCTTCTTAATTTCAGGTAACATCTCGTCAAAAAATACAAAAAAAGTGTTCTATAACATTTTTATATATTCCAGCTCTTCGGAATAGTTCTGCACTTGTTCTATCACATATGACATAGAATGAGTTGACAAAGAAATTTTCCCTATTTTCAAATTCGTGACCTTCTTTATAGTTTCACCGAAAATAATTTTTCTCTTTCGCTGCCTGCAAGCTTGTCAAACTTCCTTTTCAAATGAAAGCCCTGATAAAGCAGTTGCTTCTTGTTCTACTTTTCCAAATTCATTCCTGAAGTTTTGTATATAATTTTCTAAAGATTTCAGTAGATTAGTTCCTTTTAATAGCTCACACCCAACTGATTGTAATGCTTTGCTAGTAGCACTCACCTTCTGGAGTATGGCATCCCAAATCATGGTCATTAGGGAAGTTTCATACTTACCCATCTATTTCAAAAGAAAAGTTGCCTCCAGTATTGTGATCTTCTCATTTGTATCACGAATTTCAGCCCGGGCCTCTTCTATGTGCATATAACCAAGTCTTATAGCTCGTACGGCATCTGCTCTTGCTGACCATCGTGTATCTGAAACTTTTTTTCACAGATATTGCATGTTTACTCCTTTCCAGATTTTTATTTAAAATTCGCCAGTGATGGGTTGACACAGAAAAAAAAAATTAATAATTTCTGTACAAGCATAAAATATTTAATTGCATCGCTACAACTTTCTGCTGCTAAATTTCCTACTAAATTTAAAGAATGAATGGCACAAGGAATATAAACTGCGCTTGAACTGTGTTCTTTAATACGTGCCTGTAGACCTGAGTACCGCCCGGACATATTAGACGCATTATCAAATGATTGCCTCCCCCCTCTGTAATTTTTAATATCCAGTCCAAATTTAGCTAAAATTTCTAAAGCATTAAAAATTTTTTCACCAAACTCTCATAAAATTACATTCCATCTTTTTTTCAAATTTTCTGATAGAATTATGAAATTTCTGATTCAATACACACATATTTATTTAATTCTTTACAGAAATCATAGTTTAATTTCTAGAACAAAACGTAGCTTAGCTTCCGGATTACTTAAAATCAAAATTATTAAAATATCTCAACCAAAAGTAAACTTTCAAAAATTCTAAGGTTTTCTTTTAAAAAACTGTGGGATTTTTTGGAAAAACAATTATAATACTCTTGATTTTTGTAATGTTTCCTTTTAAAGTTTCTAAATATAAGTTAATAAAACATTAACTGAATACAAATGTTTTTTACACATTCTAGTTTAGTATTATTACTATACTTGTTTGTTTTTTCAAAAATCTTAATACTTTGTGACTAAACAGAACAATAAAACATTTCCAAAATAATTTGAAAATTCTAAGATAACTCAAAACTGTTTGACAAACGCCACAATATATCACAAAAGAAATCTACAATTTTTCAACTAAATTTATATCTTAAATACATTTAAAGTTCCCTTTCTCAAAATTAAACAATCTTACTACATATTGAATAACTTTTCACATTTCTATTTTGTTTGAAATCACTCTTATCTACTTTATAAATTGTTTATCATATTTTTTTATTTCTGTAATACATTTTGCTACCACTTTAAATAGTTTTAAACTATTAGCAATTAAAAAATAGTACCTATATTTTTCAACATTTATTATTGTTCTGTAAAAATAAACATTTCATTAAATGCTTTTTATAAGAAATTTCTGCTTTAGTTTCGGCATTATTGCCTTTTTTAAAGATTTTAAATTTAGTTAATAGATGAATTTTGATTAACTTTATTAGAACTTTGATGAACTTTATTATTTATTTAAAGAAATTATGCATTTTAAGGTAATTATATGACTTATGTATTTTTATAATTAGTTATACACATTTAATTATTAGATTGCATTGAATATATCCTTTCAAATTGTCTGGACAAAAGATCTTAATCAAAAAAGTATCGCCAGCAAATCACTCTCAAAATGGCAATAAATACAAAAAGAAAAGAAAAAAGAATTTGTGCTTTTCAAATTTAATCTTACAAAATAATGGTTCTCTTAGCAGTTTTAAAGTATATTGGAAAAATTATGTGTTTATTTCACGTTACCGATAAAAAGAAAGAAAAGTGTATTTTTAAGTAAACTTAATATACTTTCTTCCTTTGAAAATTCTTTTAACAGTTTGAAGCAATTTTAATTAAATATTTAGAAATGATAGATTGGCTCATATTACTAAACAAAAGCATCGTAATACATTAGGATTACAAACAAAAAATCAACACAATATAATAACGTTTTATTTGAATTTCGAGTTATTGTTAGGATTCTTTTAAGTATGATAAATAATTAATGAATGTACTCAAAATCTCATTAATATTTTGTATTTTAAATGAACTACTATCGCTTTTTATAACTGACTCAAGAAATTATTTTTATACGAGAGGCAAATAATATTTTTTCATTTGAATAACAATGCCAATCGAAAATGTTTTAAGATTCAAGCTACGAAAACACATTTAAATATGTTAATCATCATGAAAATATTCTAAGAAACTGATGACAGTTATTTATATTTATGTATGTAAAACGAAAAATAAATAAAATAGTAATGACACACAAATGCGATAAAATATTTTTTTTCACTTTATCTTACGCAATGATTCAAATACCTGCGCATTAAATCTTTAAAAAAAAGAAAATATAGTTACCTTTTTTTGTTGTTTAAACACGGTTCGCCGATTTGTCTGTATAAGCGCAGGAAGCTAAAAGAAATTAGTTCGAAGTAAAATTGAAGCAAAATTTCCTCAGTTTTCTTCGAAAAGGGGTCTTTTTCTCAGGGTCATTCTGTCCCATTCTTTTCATTCGTCCTTAAACTTGTCATAAATCTTGATCGTGCTTTTGTCCAATGTATCGAAATTCTTCATTAACGCGCCCCCTCCCCCAGAGGACCAAAGTTGAGAACTCATTGATATTACTTAAAAAAATAATTAACCATAGACTTGGAGGGTGACAGAAGACTTCTGGCGCTTATGGTCCTATCTTTTTTCGGAACGGGAAGCAGTTATCGAGCCCTTGCTCACTATGAATGGACATTCAGTCTTTTGGTTGTTACAGAAATAAAAGAGAACCGTGATAATTTTTTTTCAATGGGGCTGCGCATTGGTATTTTAAACCTTTGCAGACCTAGTATATTCCCCGGAAGCAGGTATCTCTTTTTATTGCGGCACCCAATAGGCAGATACCATTCCCCTCAGGTAAATTTGACACCCAGTTTCCTCCCTATAGGGAGGTGCCTGAGCTCTTGACGATGCGAACTTTGTACTAGGATTTAATTTTGCCTAGAGCATCCAAGCCAAACAGACACTCTAAGGAACTTTCACATGCCATATAATCATACGACATAGCCGCTGTCGATTTTCTGCATCAAGAAAATCCACCGACTTGGGCCGGGGTCGAACCCGCAACCTTGGGTGTATTCACTGGACCATCTCTGAAAAAAATTCCGACTAAGGCCCAAGCCTTCTTGTAGCTTCTTAGTGCGACGTTTATTACAGTTAATCAATCATAGACGAAGGGGTTATTGTCATTTACAAGCAAATAACATTCTGAATGGATTTTTTCTATCCTAAGTGTTATCTATATTTCACTTCAAACGATCTTTCTGTCGATCCGCGTTGAATGGGAAGTTTTTCCTACATTCAAAGATCACACCACTCATTGTCTTCTCATTATTTTGAGTAATTTTATCAGCTCTTAAACTTTTCTTATTGCGTTTCCTGAGATTCAGAATTCACACGGAAAGCTTATATCGTTTTAAGCCAGTGACATAATATTTTATAAACATAAAATAGCTGGTAAAATGTTATCAATGATAAAAGACCATTGATAATATTTTACGACTTTTTGCTTGCACATGTCAGGGGCCCCTGTAGCTAGAAGGTTTTATTTTCGATGACGTAATATTGCCAGATGATATGTATAAATTATATCAATGTAATGTGTGTGTGTGTTTTTTTTATGTCAGAAAGTATTTTGTTTTACTTCATGTCAGTAAACTAATTTTTTTAAATCATTTATTTTCCATATGCTCGCCACCCCCTCGTAGGGTTATCACGCCCACCCCCCGGAAGGCGCCCCACAGTTTGAGAAACGCTGCTCTACAGGTTTTTTTTCGAAAAATTTCTTGCATCTGTTTCACTATTTGATTCATTCATCAATTAAGAGAAATTTCAATCTCACTTAAATATTTCGCTACTTCTGTCATGCTGACTGAAATAAAACTGATCCTAAATTTAAAAAATACTTCAATCCAGTGCCGGATTACTCATTAGGTGGAGTAGGCAATTGCCTATGGGCTTCATGCTTTTTAGGGGCCCACAAAAGCGTGTTCTGTTAGTGCTCCAAAAACAGGCTAAAGGACCCCAAGAACTCGACTGCTTAGGGGCCTCCATGTCGTTTAATCCGACACTGCTTCGATCTCTTTCCCCATATTCTCAAAATATAAACACAAAAATCCAGATAACAATAAATCACGAACCTTCAAGTACTAAATTCTTTCGAAAGAACTAAACATTGGTAGTTGTTTATAGTCTGGGATCTAGGATCATTATTTTAATATCAGAAATCTGGGATCAAATTTTTTTAAAAACTTGGATCCAAAAACATATTAAAGACCAAAGTTCAGGTAAACATTTAAAAAAAAAAACGGATTTCAACCGCAATTACATGTAATAACACTAATTGTTATACGGTTCAAATCATGCGTAATCATTGGGTTTGCAATATCAGTACAAGATTTTTTGTTGCACGTTGAACTTATAACTGAAGTCTATCAGCTTGGGGCCTCTGCTGGTGCTCGGGGCCCCTGGCGGCCGCCAGCCGCTTAATCCGCCTCTGTGGACATGATACTTGGTACCTCACTAACTTTTAAGCAAACCTTAGGAAGATTTATGACCGTTTCATTAGCATTCTGTAAAAAGAATATTTAGCAGTTTGAATTATTACGGGTCCATAAACAATGCAAGATGGATTAAGATTCTAACTCACAACTTGGATCCACAGATTAATAACCCCATAACCCAAGTTAATCAAAAAGAATATGCTGATAATGTATCTCCTTCTTCCAAGTTCCATATCCTTCTAAACATAGGGACTTAAACACTCAGTAATCTTCAATGCGGTGAACAACGAACTTGTGACCGTATAATAAATAGATCCAAATACATGGACTGAGCAGTAATTTTCCCTTTACTAATTAAAATTATGGCTTGAGCACATAAAAATAATTAACATTTTATGTTAAATTCTTAATATATACACTGGAGATGACATAATGAAAATAGTTTTCGCTTTAGTACTAAAAATTTGAAGATTCAAGTTATTTCTCACCTTTTATCTTAAATCCGTATTCTTCTCCGGCCAACCTAAGAATTAATTATTAATTTTATTTAATAAAAAAAAGCTTAGTTTTTAAAAACTATAACCAAATATAATTTTTTTAAAAATTACAATTAATTAGTACAGATCATGGATTGCTATAAATGCAATTTTTGCTCTCAATTCTTTTTGTGAATAAATATTTATGTCAAGGTTTCCATTTTTAAGCTTCCTAATGCAACATTTTTTTAAACTGGACAATGTACTTGAAGTTAAAAATAAACCAAACTTCTCTCATGTATTAAATTATAAACACAAATGATAATTTTTAAAAATTCACTAACTTGCAGCCGTTGTATAATTTATATTATACATGTAAGAATACAATAAAACTTATATATTTATTACAAAATACTTTATTGATATGTACACAATTGTAACAAAACAATAATGGAATCTGATTGCTTTCACAACATTTAATGAATGATGAAACAAATGTTTAGACTAGCTTCTGCAAACTAATTCGGTTTAGGTCGTGATCCAGGTCTTTGATGAGCTGGGCCTCTAGTTTGCCCACCACCACGGCCACCTCTGTTTCCAAAAGTGCCTAAAAAGAAAACATATAATATTCTACACAAAGAAAAGGTAAGGTATAGTAAGGTGCATTGATATACATGTATTTGAAAGCACTTTAATATTTAGTTCAAAACATCAAAACTTATTTTTAAATTGTATTTTAAAAATGACACAGAATCATTTTTAAATGTTAATTATAAACACATAAACAAAAGTTATAAAAATATAATATAAAATTATTAAAGCTGCACATACTAATAATGTTAAAAGCTGTACAGCATTAAAATTATATTTTATTAAATTAATTAAACCAAACAAAATACATTATTTATAAATAATGCTTAGTTTCTTTCTTTTCTTCTTTAAAAAAAAAATGATTGGGAAAAAAAGTGGTTAAATAAGTACATATAATATGACAGTACTTGGCCCATTTAATGACTCTCAGTTTAAAGTAGAGATTTTTCATTGTAAAATTTATTTTTACGAAAAAAAACTCAAACTTAAGCAATGCTAATGATTTTCACCCTCCTCCACTATGGGTATTGTAAAACTTCAAAATAAATTGCTACAACTTTTAATATTATTAAGGAAACTTCCCTTTATGCACTATTACTTTTTCTCAGTTTTGACATAATCCCAAATAATCTGCAAATTCAGATACTGTATTAATTTGAATTCAAGCCACACTTTTTTCCAGTTGTAATGAATGCTATCTAAAATCAAATGCAGCTCAGAATTGAAGGCAGAAAAATTCGTTGGATTAAGAATAAGATACTGATGATTAGAACAAATGCTGTTCCACAAAAAGGATTTAAAAGTTTTTAATACTGATAAAATAAATTAATTATTTACTTTGTATCAAAAATCATTTAATTTTTTTAAAAAATTTTGTAAATAGAGATTTAAAAGCAGTTTTACTCCCCCCCCCCCCCACAAAATTGCATTAAGAATTGGGGTGCAGTTTAGATTCAAATAAATAGGATATTTGCCAATGAATCATTTGGTCTTATCCTCTTTACAATAATTAAACTAAAAATCCATTTATAATTTAATTCTTATGTATTTAAAATATTTACTCTTAAGAGCAAGTCAAATACTGCAGTATTTATATAATTGATTTTAGTATATCAAAAAAAAAAACCAATTAATTTATAATCCATTTTGTCCATGTAATATTTTTTGGTAATTTGACAAAAATTTAAATGTTTGGTAGTTTAATACACATTTTATATTTATTCATTATAAAAATTGAGTTGAAATTTAATTGACTTTAAAATATACAATTGAATTAAATCTAATAAACAATGCAAAATTTACATAGTAAATTATAAGCAAATAAATCAAATTAATTAACAATATTGATGAAAAATGAAACAATTTTTGATTTCTTCAAACAATTTTACAGAAAAATTTAAAGAATCAGTCAAAAAAATTTTTTAATTAAATATTACAGAAATAAATCTATCCCTAAACAAAACCTCATACTTCATCTATATCAGACTGTAATCTGATATTTTAACTACTAGGGACTGTGAAAAAGCATGGGAACTAAAGAGAATATAGAGTGAAGTAACTTAATTTGTTAATTAAAAATTTGAAATGTATGATGGGGAATTTTAAGGTATAATAACCCTCAATGTCAAATATGAAAAAATTAGATATCTAAACTTCTCATAGTTAATGTTAATTTATGTATTTAAAATATAGTGAATATTTTAAAATTAGAATTTAAAAAATGAAAATCAAACATTTAAGGTTCAGCTTAACATATCATAATTTTTTTTTAAATATTTTTCACACTATCTAAAAGATATTAATTTTTTTGTATACAGGAAAAATGTAGTTAATGCTCAAAAAAGGAATTCTTAGATAATACACTAGTGACTTACAAAAAATAAAAATAATTGTTTTTCATTTTCAATACTTTAATAATTTTTAATGTAATTTCAGAAACAAATAAATTTTATTTTCTTTTATCTAGTTTTTTTCCCTTTAATAATTGATTTGAATAATAATAATAATAGATAAATACAGTTAGCATTCCAAATCAGCATAAATTGAATATCCTCTGCATGTTTTGTTTAAAAATGCTGCTTTGTGAAATAACATTAAATAATATCTTTATTTGAAAAGAAATGGTTCCCAGTTAAATAAAACCAAATAAAACTATGTAAAAAATGCAGATATTATGCCATTCAAAATCATACAAATCAAGATGAAAAAATTGAATTTTAAAGGAAAATAATAAAACAAAAATGAACATAAAAAAAGGGAATTCTTTATGAAATAAAAAAAATTACAATTATCTTAAAAAATATATTAAAATGTGCTTCCTGGATAATATATAACAAAGATGATAAACAAGCTTCTCTAGCTCATAGCAAATTTAAAACATAAAAATAATCTTTTTATAAATAAATATTTAAAATAAGAATTTTTGCAGTTTTTTGAATATTTAAAATGCATCTTTATTTAAATCTTATTTTTTATTGCATGATTCGTAATAAAACCACCATTCAAATTTTTGTAGAAACAATTATTGTATTATATGAAAAATGCAGTTTGACTCCCCCAATAATCATAGCTAATACATGAAATAATTTAAACTAAATTAGCCTTTTTGAACGGTTAGAAAAATTGCTAAAATAAAATAACACAGATCAAAACTTTATGTAATATGAACACACAAAAACTTACCTCTTCCACCTCCCCTTCCTCTCTGGCCCATTCCTCCCCTCTTCATATCACCTCGGCCACGACCTTTAGATAAAGTCTCTTCTTTCACCATATCAATTACTTCATCTGGAATTCGCATGTACTTTATAGTACTTCCTCTCACATAGCATTCAGGCATTCTCCAAAATTTATCACCATCCTATAAAAAGAAAATAAAAATGATTATATAAAAGATAATTTTTTATCATAATTATATAATTTACAAAAATTTCTAAAAGACTTATTAACTCTTAACCAATGTTTATTTTTATGAGAAAATTTTCTAGAAAATATATGTTTTACAATGGATACTTTGAATATTTACTAATAATTGAATTTAATGAGAGTAAATAAGAAAGCACACAAATGAAAAATAGATATATTGAAAAAACAATTTATTCTAGTTCATTTTTATTACTAAGGTTAAATACCAGTTAAACAAGTTTTAGAAAAAAGCACTTTTTTAAAAACAACTAACAAAAATAAAAGCAAATACTTTCAAAAAATTTTATTTTTATGATTAGCACATACATCCCCAGAAATGCTTTAATTAGAATGTTATTCCATAAAAGTATTGCTATAAAAATATAACAGAGCTATATTAAACATAAAAACATTATCTAATAAAATGTACATGAATAAATTTGGGATACTTCATAAATTAGACCAAATGTTTAACAATTATAAACAAATATTTGCCTAGACCTTTTTAACCATTATGATTTTCTAACAAAAATATCTTTTTAAGAAGTTAGTAAATAATAATATATAATATTCAACACAAAAACTTACTAGTCACACAGTCATTTGCAAAAATTTAAGAAACAATTATTTTACAAAAATAAACTAAATTTTAAACTATTAACAAATACAGCAATTAATAACAATCAATACAATATCCAATTTTAGAAATATTGAATCAATATCTAAAGTATTCCTTTACATAATGTTCTTTTTTTTTAATCCAGTAATTATGATTTTAAATACAAAACATAAGCAGGACTATAGGATTAAAATGATTTTATTCATAATGGTGGTAAACTTAAAACTTTTGTAAGGGACAGTTACTAATTTAGTTCTTTTATAGTAAGAAAATTAAAGAAATACCTAATAAGATATATTGTAGGATTTAAATCATTATTAAATAGCTCAAGGAAAATTATCATGACTTCAAGAATTACTATGGATTGAGTACTTATATATCAATGAAATATTTTATAATAGGGAAATACTCTATTTAGTTCAGAGCAAATAAGGCTGCAATATTATACAAATTGCAAAAATCTTATAAGAAAAATTTAAAAAACAAGCATTAACAACACATGTAGTAATGATATATATATATATATACATATACATAAACAAACACCTCAGATTTTTCTTTTATACAAATACAAGCAACTTTAAATTTATCTTAGTAAAATACTTTGAATGATACAATTACAAGAAAAAAAATGTTTATATATGAAGCATAAATGCCTCATATTGTATGTTTGTTGATACATTATGTACATATATATAGTGAAGTAAATACCATGTACTCAAATTACACTTACTCTTGAAGTACAGATAACTTCTCGGAGATTTATATTCATCCAATTATCACAGTTGACAAGATGGCCGTTATATGTCTCCCCATTTTTTAATTCAACAAGCTATAAGTAAACCAAAGAGAAGATTTATCATGGGGGGGGGGGAGTAACATAGAAATAAAATAAAAAATAGCCATTTCATATTGTTTTTTTTTTACTTTAAAATTTTATAATACTCTTTTATAACAAGTTAAAAACTCATTAAAGACAAATTAACTTTTAATGATTTGACAAAAAACACATAACAAAAAGTTCATTATAATCAAAAGGATTTGATATAAAACAGATTTCTACAAATACATTTGACTCTTATTCCTGATATAACAATCATAAAATAATATCTGACTAATGTTTGTAAAAAATATCACTAGCTTTTTGAATGCAATAACTTCAACCATGGCAAAGTAATAATAATACATGACAACTTTATTATAGAAGATCACAGAAATAATTATTTTAGAAACTATATAGTAAACAACCATTATCATAAAATTAATAATTGAGCTACTAATTTCCCATTAATATTTAATTTTTACACAGTATGTTTTTGAATTCAATATACTAATTTCTTTCTTTCGTTTATTGACATATTATTTATTCTAAATAGGTTTTGTAAAATACTCTGCTCTTTACAGCACTGTGCAAATTAATTGAGACAAACATATTTTTAAGAAAACTGTTCCTTTCTAGGGGATTTTCTGCCCCAAACTGGTTTCAACTGCATTTTCTTACAACGCACAACTGCACTTGACAAGTCTAAACTGGTTTCACCATGTGACCATGAGATGACAAAAATTCTTCCCTTCAGTTGCTGAAAGAAATAGTAGCTTGTGTGAATTGTCTCCTTCTGATGTGTACTTAAAAAAAGGATATTACTTCCAGAAAAAGGACTAGGATTGTTACCCTTAGTCAGCATAGTTCTATGACTGTGAGGGATATGACAGCAGTTGCAGTTGGAAAATCCAGTGTTTCTAGGATTATTAATCTGCAAAAGAATTTTGGAGAAGTGTCTCCAAAATGAAAGAGTAAATGTGGATGAAAACATAAGACCACATCTCTAACAGACAAATTTCTTGTATGAAATAGTACAATGCCTCCTTAAAAAACAAGTTGAGATCTTCAGAGAATTATTAACTAATGGTGTGAGCGTGGATTCATCAATAGTTCGGTGAAGGCTAATTGAAGCTGGGAGATTTGCAAGAAAACCAATCAAAATGCTTGGAAAAACGTTAGGATAGGGCCAAGAAATATCAGTCTAGGACTGCACAAGATTGGAAGAAATATGTATTCAGCAACGAAATGCAATTTTTTGTGCAAGGTTTTTAACCAAGATTTGTCAGGGGAAGTGGTGGAGAACCCATCAGAGAAAAACATCTTTTTCAAATAGTTAAGCACCCTCCGAAACATATGTTTTGGGGTTATTTTACTTATAGAGGACCTGGCAGCTTAGTACCAGTTGAAGAGAGGATTAACTCTATAAACAATAATACATTTCTACAATAGAAAGTAAAACTGTGCCTATGATGCAAATGTTCGATGGAAGTGTTGATGTTTTTCAACAAGATCTTGCTCCATGCCATTCTTCTCAGTTCACAATGAACTTTTTTCAAAAAAAGAAAATAATGGTTTTGGATTGGCCTGGTAATTCTCCTGATGTAAATTTCCTCGAAAATTTGTGAAGCATTGTAAAGAGACGAGTAAAATGGACTACTCAACAAAGAAAATAATGATTGAGAATGCTATAAAAGACTGGTTTGGTGATGACAAGATCCAAAATTTATGTTCTAATTTAGTGAAATCCATGCCAAACTGTGTATGGGATCTCATTCAAGCTAGAGGAGGACATATTTTGTATTAGATTGCTATACCACGACCTGTAAATTAACCTATACTAATTAAACAACATTTATGAAAATGTTTGTATTTGTCCCAATTAATTTGCACAGTAATGTAGATCTCAAGAAGCTTACATAGTCATTTCAATAATGTATATGGTGAGCATCAATGCTCAATTAATGATGCACAAAAAATGCAATTTAGGATAGCAAATTATCAGCAAGGATCACAGATTGAGACTCACGAATCAATTTTTTATAAAAATGTCAAATAGAAATCAAAAAAAAATTTTCAAAAAAGATCCAAACATATGTGAACTATCTGGCAGCTTAGTACCAGTTGAAGAGAGGATTAACTCTATAAACAATAATACATTTCTACAATAGAAAGTAAAACTGTGCCTATGATGCAAATGTTCGATGGAAGTGTTGATGTTTTTCAACAAGATCTTGCTCCATGCCATTCTTCTCAGTTCACAATGAACTTTTTTCAAAGAAAGAAAATAATGGTTTTGGATTGGCCTGGTAATTCTCCTGATGTAAATTTCCTCGAAAATTTGTGAAGCATTGTAAAGAGACGAGTAAAATGGACTACTCAACAAAGAAAATAATGATTGAGAATGCTATAAAAGACTGGTTTGGTGATGACAAGATCCAAAATTTATGTTCTAATTTAGTGAAATCCATGCCAAACTGTGTATGGGATCTCATTCAAGCTAGAGGAGGACATATTTTGTATTAGATTGCTATACCACGACCTGTAAATTAACCTATACTAATTAAACAACATTTATGAAAATGTTTGTATTTGTCCCAATTAATTTGCACAGTAATGTAGATCTCAAGAAGCTTACAATTTAAAATGTCATTGGTGCTAACTATCATCAAATGAATGATGAAAATTACAGAAGCATCAATTGACTCAATTTTTGAAATGATGTTCACTAAAAAACAAAATGACACATTTTTAAAGGAATACATTCATATGGCCAATATTTTATACAGACAAGAAAAAATTCCAGATAACTTTTCATCAGATTGAGTTTTTAAAACTACACGATATTACTAACTTTTACTATTCTGTTATTAACTTTTACTATTCTATAAATAAAAATAGATCCCTTAACTATTGTACTCTAAAGAAGATATAAGATACCCTGCCCCTCCAATATAACACATTGCTTATCATGTTTACAGGTGAATACTAAAAAAGCTCATTAATCCAAAAAATTGTCCAAGTCCTACTTGAAATAAAATCCTAATACTTAGCATATATCAACTAATTTCCTTTAAAATATACCATCAAGTTTAGGTAAACAATTTTATAGCACATCTCTATCCATCACAATCTACTGTATAACATTTGAAAGACCATAACATTCACATAAATTATTAATAGCTCATAAATATGCAGAATTATTTAAATTGCTCATCCCTTGTCCTTATTGTATTGGTAGTTGTCATTAGTAAAATAAATCAAGAGAACAAATTTTTCTCCAGATAAATCTGAATTTTATTCATAACAAAAGAATGATATTACTTGATTGCTGTATAAAGAACTAAATTATGTTTAATATCTAATATTGCCAGTCAATTTTTTTAAATTTAATCTAATGCTGACATTTTATTTTTATAAACTATAAAATAATGTCAATACTTATTTTATATTCTTTTAACATTTAAACAGTTTTTATAAAATGAGCGATATTGAACATATACAAGATGCTGTTAATTCTTTTAAAAAATTGTATCTACAACAAAATACATAATTATCATGGCCAGAACATCAGCATCTGAAATATGCCATTCTCTCAATCTAGGCTTATTTATATTTTTCTTGAAAAATTTGCAGTTGCTTTTAAGTGAAAGTGCAACTTGCTCTAAAGTGAGAGCCTATAATTTTGAAATTTTAACTGTAGGAAGTAATTGTATAAATTCTCAGCAACATCCTTTTCCTCCACATTTTTCCTCTTCCTGCATTATACTTAATGTTACTATAAACAGGAATTTGGCACATTACTGTCAAAGAGAAAGACTACTTTACTCATATTTAGTTTTTTTTTTTTTTTAAATTTAGTATAAATATTCAAAAATTAGAAGAGGAATAAAAAAATCAAAAAGAATTGTAAAACATATTTTTGAGTAAGCATTGACAGGTTTTTAGAAAAATTAACTGACAATTTTTTTAAACAAAAAACCTCTTCATTATTACACACAATTACTTCAACAGGCCAAATCTTTAAAAAATAATAAACATATATTTTTCAAAGTTAACCATTCTTTTCATCCTCCCCACCCCTTCTTATACAGTGACAAGCTGAGAATAATTACACTCAACAAGCAAATCAACAGGAAAAGGAATAAAAGATTGGGTTTATCCTGCTTAAGGATAACCCATGTGATAAATTCAAAAAAATCACACAAACATTTTTTTTTTCATAAATTGCTTTTTAACATGTCTAGAATAGGATGGTAAAGTGATTTTTTAAAATTTGAAGTCAGGTGTTGGCAAAACAGCTTTTCCTAGCACTAAGTTGAAGATTTTCATTGTGTTTTAATCAGACTTGAAACTTTAAACATGTTTTTCAAACTTTCCTCCATCATATCTCAAGACTGGTTTGACTGAATGAAATCAAATTTATAGGGAAGACTCAGCACATATATACATACTAAATGGACTATGATCATTCCACACACAAAATTCAAAATACTTCTATATTTTATAACAAAAACAAAAAATCCATGAAATTTGAAACTTTTTCTTCAGAGTTCTACCAAAAATCCAATTTTTGATATTTTCAATTGAGTTCATTCTGTGCATTTAAGCTTATAGATTAAATGACAGTTAATTATTTTTATTTTAGATAAGCCAATCAACCAGAATCGTGGAGGAAGTGAGCATCCATTTTTTCAGAGAGGGTGTGTTCAGAGCGCTATAACTCATGTTCTATGAGATATTTTTGGCTAAATGTTTACATACATACTCTAAAAATACATATAAATAAATGATGAAAAACTTAAAAGTTCTATCTTTTTCCTGGTCATCAAAAAAAATTTCCTAAGAATGCTTAAAAAACAGGCTGTCACATGGGTGAACCCCCTTAATTTCTCGGTTTTTTTAGGTATTACTTATTTGTATGATTCTTATAAAGATGAAATACATTGAAGAGTGAAATGTTGCAGTCTATTTTATCAAAATATTAATTCATGTCAAATGAAAAAGAGGCAAATGAAGCTTCACACACACAAATCTTTTACCCTAACATGGGATACAATTGAATAAAAAGATATTATCTGCTATATTACAAATTCATTTTTATATTGATCATTTTCATTAATGTTCTTTTGAAAGTTTGAGTAGCAAAATAAAATTTTTAGCCATTATTTGCCCAGTCAAAAATTATATATGTTACTGTTAAAGTGCGAAATCCATTACTTCATAGAATATTTCATGAAATAACTGGACAAGTAGGTTAAAGTATATAAAATTATTGAATTTTACAATTTAACTAGGTATTCTACAGAATGATTACTTGATCGTTAAAGTATGAAATACAGCACTCTAAAGTTCTCTGAACAGATTCTAGCAGATTTTAATGTTTTGAGCCACATGTAGCTGCTTTGCAATGATGTGTGTGGGATGAATGCTTCGTTCAGTTGCTTTTAAACGCAGAATTTAGCCAGTGTACATATGTTAGTGACGTACATTTTGGATTAGTAACAAATATTTTTGCAACCTGTTTTACAGTGATGAATTCTGCAAGAAAGGAAGACTCACCTGTAATTAAGAAATATTCAATGTGAGAGATTTGAATCTTTATTAAATAAGCATGGGACAAAGGAAAAAAGAAATGCACTTACTCATAAAAAATTATTAACTTTGATAGAAGTAAAAGAAGCCCAATGGCTGAATGGTAGTGCATCACGCTTCCACACCACAGGTCCGAGGTTCAAATCTGGGACTGAACAAGGTTGACTCAACCTTTCATTACTTCAATGAGTCGATAAATGAGTACCAAGCTTGCTTGGGAACTTAACACTGGGAGTTTCGCATCAGACTGGCCATCTAATCGGAACATATGCTCATGCAGCTCAGGGCTTAAGGTCATGCATACTGATATGGGCTCAGTAGGCCTTGGCCCTCATAGGCTGTTGTGCCATTTAGTAAAGTTAAAAGAAGTGAAAAGTGCTAAAACAGCACAGAATAAAGTACCACATACTCCAGCATTATGATAGCCTTGAAATTCTAGGAATAGAAAAGTTAATTGTGCCAGTTACAGATCCTCATGGTTCTGTATTTTCGCATTAACTAATGTTAGCAGTATGAGTAATAATAAGTTATATTGATGCTTTCCAATTGTGAACCAAATGCAAGCCAAGTCACCAAGCGAAGCAAATGACAAAACGGTCAACAGAATAAAAGTTGAAAATGTTCAACTATAAGCAAATATTAATGAATTGTAAACAAAACAGAACAACAGTACTCTGTCACAAAAACAGTTTAATTTCACACACACATATTGCATTCTTTACCAATATACCTATCTTTTGGGGAAAAAAGACACTGCATCTTCTTCAGTCCTAGCTAAATCCCAAATTTTCATCATTTTTTAAAACAAAAATTAAGATGGAAAAAGAAAGGAAAAGGTGCTTTGCTTTGACTGAATTCGGAGAATAGAGCACAAGGCCCCAAACGAACATTCCCCTTACGGTTGTAAGAAATTTGGCAGAATTCTACATTATTTGGCAATTTTTCGCTTGTGCCCGGGTAAGGGAAAAGTACCATTATATCATCTGCTTTTCCTTATTATTTATCAATTAATCATCCATAATAGGGATAAAATTACTTTTCAGGAGATTTTAGTTATTTATAATAAAATAATTTATAAAAAAACTTTGAAATTGTTTATTTTTTACTCTTTAACGGTGTATCATTAGTCATTTCATAGAATAAGTAGTTATTTCCTAGAATAACAATGTAAACCATGAAATTTTTCATCTATTATATACTTTAATTGGCATGTTTAGTTATTTCATGAAATACCTAGTTATTCAATGAAATAACTGCGTGAATTATATACTTTAATGGTAACATATAAATAAAATAAAAATTATTAGCTAATAGATTTATTTAAACCGGCACTGAATGTGTTAAATTCAGAAGTCGCTATATAAGTTGATAACAAGAAACAAGTTTGATTTTTTTTAAGAAAATGCATCTTAATAAAATAACTACACACAATTATGAAGTAAAATATCTTGATTCTCTTCAAATTCTGTAAACTACAAATGTTTAAAAGAAGTTCTAAATTATCTGTACAAACCTTAAAAATATTTTTGGTTAAAAAACAGAAAAATTCTCAACTATAACAATAATCAGAATCTTTAGAAAAATTCCCCCCCAAAATATTACATACACAGAATTCAAGAGTACCACATTAAAGGTATATTAAATATTCATTGTAGAATGAATTCTAAAAATTAACACATAAAAAAATGTGTAGTATTTTTGACTATCTGAATTCCTGATCAATATCTCTGACAGTGAGAAAGCTATACTATTTTCCACTTATTTCAAAACATGTCAATAGGAAATTTTCTTGTTCATATGCTTTATGTATCAGCATGTATACTTTCACAGATATTTTGCCCTTAATTTTCTTATTAAAACATTGGGAAAGATAGCAGAAGACAAGATCTTTTTTCTTATATTTTGCATAATAGACTGCTGAGTTAACACCAACAAGAAAACAGTTTCTTCAAATCTATGTACTTTGTCCAACAGAGAATGCAAATATTTCAATTTAATGAAGCAAAACATCCATTTCCTATAAAGCTAAATTTTATAAAAATGCATTAGCAAAACTGATAAAATTTTGCACCATAATTAGAAAACTAATTTGGGCAGTTACATTTTCCATATAACAGCCAGTTGCTATATTTTACTGAAGTTATATATAAACATATATATTATATTTCCATGTATTAGCCAAGACTTATTAAACTTCCTTTCCCACAAGCTGAAGTACAGAGACTTGCTTATAAATGGATCTAAGGTTGGAAAAAATGTAGTTTGTGGGAAAACAATGTTGTTGGTACTTGCCAACCAATTTCATTGAAGATTAAGACATTGTATCATTCTGCAAAATGCAGCTAATTGCGGAAAACTGCTCTTGTGCATGTTTTTTTTTATTTTTCTGATGACAGATAAAATAATTCCCATGTACTACTACAAGTGTCACACACGGCTTACAGAAGTAAGTAAAACAAACAAAATAAGATAACAAAATCAAAAGTAAATAACAAAACAAAATTTAAGAAAAATTAAATTTCAAAGACAAAAAATGCATCACAAAATTTAACACAATTACATAAGACCAATACAATGATGATGATAATGTCATGTCCATAATAGGACCAAATCAAATAGTGGGTACCATGTGCCCAGATGACTGTTATGACAATTTGTTCAGTAACCAATATAATAAAGTTACAAAAACAGAGAAATGAAAAATTTACAAAATCAAATCAATGAAGATACATGAGTGAGTGAGTGAATATTAACACCCTACTGTTCAGCTACACGAGGGCTTTTGGGGACGGTCCGCATAATTTTGAACCATGGTCAAGTGATGCGGACGACACCTGAGCTGGCATCCCTTTCTCCAAACTACCACACCAACAGGAGGACGTTTCAGCTCTCGACAGATTTTATGTTCATCGCTCCCCTACACGGCGGGTCTTCAGTGGTACTGGGATCAAACTCATGACATGCTAGCCACGATCCAATGCCTAGACCACTTGGCTACCGCGGCCACTCAATGAAGATACAAAATAAAGTGAATGGAGCTTTACTTAAAACAAGTTGAAAAAAATTAGGGAGCCAGTTGATTTTAAGAGCATGCAGTTTAACTTTCAAGCACACAATCTCTTTCTTTCTTAAAATTTGCACAAAAAAAGATAAGATGTTTAACATTTTGCTCTCCATCAAAATTGCAATCACAAAGCTTGAAAGGGCACAGATTAAATCTATTGAGGTACATTTTAAAATTACCATGACCAGAAAGGGATTGTGAGATTTTATAATTTGCAAAAAAGTGACCATAAGATAGTCTTTGTGAAATGGTAAGAGAAAATTTCTGTCAGAAAACAGTGAGCTAGCTGATTACACATACTGAGTGTTACAAAGAGAGACAACATTTTCTTCAGTTCTTTTTTCTTTCTTGTAGAACGATTTCGGAATATTAAGTGATATTTTAATCCCCTGCTTTGTTGTGGATTTTGCCAAGAAATCAAACCTTTTGTTTCCAAATATTCCAGTTTGACCACAAACAAAAGTAAAAAACACTAGGATATTTGAATCCTTAAGAATTTTAAGATTCTTTTGAATTTCCAAAAGAATATTATTGCAAGATGAAATATTTAGCAGAGTTTTAAAGGAAGAAAGAGAATCTGAACAAATCAAATATTTAGAAGTCTTTATGCTACATAATCCATTTTATAGTGCAAAGGTGATCCCATAAGTACTCGACCTGACCGAGAGATGGCAGTAGTTGTTTGAAAAATATCACTATATTTGAAAGTACACATTCTATAAAGCCTATGTTTCATGTTTGAAGACAGCACGTTTGTTTATCATTTGTTTGGCAGCCATTAATAGTGAATGTTTTCAGTGAATTTGTGAAAATGAAGAAAAATGGTCATCGTTATGTGATACAATACTTTTATTTGAAAGACCTTAGCCCAACCAATATAAAAGCTGAACTAGATTCTACTCTGGGTGAGTCTGCTCCTTTGTTTACAACAGTAAAATATTGGGTAGAGGAGTTTCAACGAGGCAGTATGTGCTGCCAAGACAAGCATCGCCGTGGTCGACCAAATGAGGTGACGACTTAAGAAATGGTGAAGGAAATCCAAAAGGCAGTACTGGATGATCGCTGACTGAAAGTGTGCAAGCTAGCAAACATAGTAGGCATTTTCAAAGGTGTGTTACATTGCATATTATATGAAAATTTGGACATGAGAAAGTTGTGTGCAAGATGGGTGGTGTTTGCTCACATTTACAGCATAAACAATGTCGTGAAGATGTTTCAATTGAGTGTTTAGCAAAGTTTCACAGCAACAAAACAAGATCTTTGCACCATTTCATATCTATAAATGAAACATGGGTTCATCACTTCACACCCCAGACAAAAGAACAATCAAAACAATGAACCGAAAAGGGAGTACAGGCTCCAAAGAAGGCGAAGACCGTTCCATCTGCAGGCAAGATCATGGCGTCGATTTTTCCGGATGTATGAGGGATAAATGTCATTGTTTATCTTGAAAAAGGAAAAACAATCAATGGCGAGTATTGTACGAACTTATTGCAATATTTGTACGAAGAAATCAAGAAAAACGGCAGCATTTGGCCAAGAAGAAAGTGTTGTTTGATCAACACAATGCACCTGCTCACAAATCTGTTATTACAATGCCCAAAATTAATGAACTGAAGTTTCAATTGCTAACTCATGCACCCTATTTACCAGATTTAGCCTCCTTGGATTATTTCCTATTCCGAAACTTGAAAAAATAACTCAGTGGTCAAAGATTTTCCAACAATGAAGAAGTTATGTCGGCAGTTAATTGCTATTTTGAGGAGCAAGACAGTTTTTATTATAAAAAAGAGCCTTGAACTTATTGAACATCACTGGAAAAAGTGTATAGAGCTAAAAGGAGATTATATTGAAAAATAAATATAATTTTTTTCAAATTTTTGTGTTTTTTCTATTGGGGTCAGGTACTTCTGGAACCTACCTCGTACAGTTGATATTTAAAAACTTGGCAATAAAAACAGTACATTCATCATGAATTCTAAATTGGTAGTGTTCAGTTTCAAAACCATCATGAAAAATTGTTCAGTTGCAAAACCAACATGATTATTACTTTTGCTTCCGCCAGTAAAGCAAACCCCAATGGCTAATTTTGAACAAATTCAGGATGCTTCTTCATGTTTATCACCCTGATCAGGATTGCTACATGGGCTCTTCCTTCTCGATTCTTGAATGCATGTGGTGAGTTTTCTCTTCATAGCACGAAATATAGGCCAATTTTATGTGCAGCTAATTTGAAATTTGTCAAATATGAATTCCTCTTCTAATTCATTTTTCAAACAAATAAAAAAGGGGGAGGGAAATTGGTGTACAGATACCACAAATCTTGAAAAAATGAATGGAAAAATCATGCCAACTTTAGATAGAGTTACTAGAAAAAAAGAAGAAAAGCTAAAGTCATGAGAGAGAAAGAAACACCATGTTGAATGAATAAAGAGAAGAATTTATAAGCAAAGAGAAACTGCAAATTATTTCATTTACTTTGTTAAATTCATTTTACAGGAGACCAGAAAAGAAAAAAAAGCAAGTTTTCAAAGAAATTTTGAAAACAATATTTACCGATGGTAAAAACATGCTGGTATTTACATACTATCGCAACAATACCAAAGTTTAAGGTAACTCACCAAATTGGTAACCTCAATTTTCCTTGAGTTTATACGCACTGAATTAACAACCATGTGCTTTGTTTTGTAAGTCACCAATACAGTAGTGATAATACATAAGTATCCACATGCTTTTAAAAGAAATCATTAATAATCTAAGTGGTTAATATTCAAATTTATCAATATTTTGCTATTACTATTTATGGACTACATGGACACCAAGTTAGGCATTAAGTGCACTAGCTAAGCTACCTTTTTTTTTTAAACAAGAGACTGATATAAGTGAATGTTATGTGGCTGCAATTAATAATCGCAGAAAATTGCATAAGCTTTAGCAGCCCTACTAAAAATATAACAATGGTAATTGAGCCATTTTGCATTTATTCGATGCTTGACTTATTTGGATAATTTGTGTGAATACTGTTTACTGTTTAGAATAAGTTGAAAGCAACATTAACTCTTTAAAATAAAAAATCTTTGGAAGTAAGGGGGCAAAGTACAATTTTTGGATATGCAGGCAGATGCCACTTGAAAAGAGGAAAGAATTTGCAGGATGTAAAAGCATAAGGAAAGGTATATGGTTCAGTAAAATCCCTTTGACTAATTTCAGAAAGTGTTTAATATCTTTTTAAGTTTAATTATACAGGTCTTTGTTTTCAAATTCTTAAAAATTTTAAATATTTTTCTTTTGAACATCAATTCTTTCTTTTCAGAATGTTCTTAATTTCCTATTTTTCAAATGCTGAAATAATTTTTCCATTTGTGTCCTTTGCATATCTATTTATTCTTATTAGAAAGACCTTAATTTCTTCTTTTTAGAAGCTAAATTTTACATGAATTTGTTCTAAGGTGCCTTAAGGTTCTTAAAGTGCGAAATCATCAATTTTAATGAAAATGACAAAAAAAATTTTATTTGATATTTTTAATATTTGAATTTTCTTCTTTCTAAAAATACCTTACTTTTGCTTGTACTCCAATTATTTACGAAGTTATAGCAGTTTTTATGTCAAGTGAGAACAATAAAATTGAACCAACCGGAAGTTAGAAATCGAAACCGGAAGTGCTTGAATTTGAAAGATTTTTACTCTTTTTTGAAGTTTTATTGAGTTTATTAATAAAATATTAATTTTGGTAATCTTAAAACTGAATATGGTGATATTTTTTTTTAAAATTATTTAATAGTTTTTAGTAAAATTTAGCAACAACTTTACAGGTTTGTTGTTATATTTTGATTTGTTTATGTTCTAGCGATTCGATTCTTCGCTCCTCATTTAACTTATTATTTTGATATATTTTATAAAAAAACTGTCTTTTTAAAGACAAAATATTGATTAATTATGGCTAAATCAAGATCTGGCAGGTCTAAGAAGCGCCGATTTACTGGAAAACGTTATACCATTCGTGCTACTATTAATGAGAATGATGAAACATCTGAGCTCAATTCTACTGAATCCGCTAGTGCCAAAAAATTGGTATCAAGCCATACAAGTTTGGAAATTTTCTCAGAAAGGTTGTTTGCAACTTATGAAGACAATAGAATTGTCAGTTTGACAACTTTGATTTCATTGTTTGCTGCCCTGATTGTTATTCTCAGGGCTTGGAACTTATAGAAGACTCTGTCAGTGGATTATGTTCACATATGAACCTAAAGTGCAAAAACTGCTCCTTCTTTAAAGGTTTCCCTACGACAGAGAAGATGAAAGATTCTTGTCTGATAAACTCTTCAATTGTTTTGGGGCTAAGGATAATCGGGAAAGGATTTTCAGCTGGCAAAAAGTTATGCGCTTTCCTGGGTTTACCTTTCCTATCAAAACTTGCTTTCCGCAATCAAGAAAGGAAACTGTTGAAAGCAACTGAACGCGTTGCTCAAGAAAACATCAACGCTGCATTAAGTGAAATCAAAGGCTCAAATAGTTTCACTAAATGTGAAATATCTATTGATGGTACTTGGCAACGCAGAGGCTACTCATCTTTGAATGGGTGTGTAAGTGCCATATCAGTTGACACTGGTAAAATTTTAGACATTGAAGTTATGACGCAATATTGCCACATATGCGCGAAAGGCAATAACCAATCATCGAAACATGTATGTTCGAACTATAAAGGTTCCGCTGGGAACATGGAGGTTGTTGGAGCCTACCGTATATTTGAGAGATCAAATGTAAGGGATGTGCAGTACAATGAATACTACGGAGATGGAGACTCAAAAGGATATGAAGCTGTTAAAAACTTTTATGGAATTAATACAGTAACCAAACTCGAGTGTATAGGCCATGTACAGAAACGTGTAGGGGGGCGGTTGCGTCAATTAAAAAAAACGATGAAAGGTTTAGGAGGGAAAAATAAATTAACTGATAAATTAATTGACAGAATCCAGAACTATTAGGAATAGCTATTCGAAGCAATGTAGGTAATCTACAAAAGATGATGAGTTGTGTAATAGCTGCATTTTTCCACTGTGTATGGAAAAAACAATTCTTTGCATGGACAGTGTCCTGAAGGATCTGAGAGTTGGTGTCGTTACCAAAGGGCAAAAGCAGCTGGGAGTCCTCTCAAAGAAAATAAGCTAAGACTTCCTAACAAAATTATAAACCAAATAAAACCTACATATCTAAAACTGTGTAATGAAACGTTGTTGAAAAAATGTCTTCATGGTAAGACACAAAATTGTAACGAAAGTTATAACAGCATTTTGTGGAATATTGTTCCCAAAAATATATTTATTGGACTGCAAACATTTCGTTTGGGTGCATTATTAGCTCTGATACTTTTTAATTCTGGTTATGCTGGTATATTATCAGTGATTCGAAATGTAAATGGTTCCCTTCCTGAAAGTGTTGTCCAAGAGTTACTTAAATTTGATAAACAACGAATTTCACCGATTGCAAAATTGTCGCGGAAAAAAAAGAAAAGCAGCAAGGAAAACAAAAAGTACTAAGAATGAAAAAACAGAAGGCTTAGTATATTCATATGGAGGGTTTTAAAGTACTTCCTTGCATGATTTTTATTTCTAATTTATGATAACCTTTGTGATAAACAATGTTTTTAAGAGCTTTTTCGTGAATGTTTACGAGTAAAACAACAACACAAATATATTTTGTATTAAATATTTCTTAACTTCTAAAATAATATGGTAGAATATATATTTGTTTTTCTATGTAAAATATTTTTATTTTTTAATGCAATAAGGTTTTTTTAAAGTGCATTTTATATGTCTAATCTGTAGTTCGTAAACTATGTACTTAGACTTTAAGAAAAAGCTTTTTGACACTATAAAATTGTTAAAAATATTAAAAGATAAAAGTTTGAAGAAAGTATATAATATTCATAATTGCTTTGAAAAGGTTTGTTTTTTTTTATATAGAGAGGTTTTAGGTTTTTTTAGCAGTATAGTTTTTTAAATTTTGAAATTTAAATCTTTAAATGCATTTTTCTCTGAAACAGCTTTTTTGATATTTTACAACGCGGTAAGCATGATATCTCAAAAAGTTCTGTATATAATTGTTTGAAATTTTGTATCATGGTTCATTATTATAGTATGTATGCTGAGATGTAGGGATTAAGAAAAAACAGCATGTTTACCTTTTTTATAATTTTTTTTCTGCGTGATAAATGTGAAATTTTTGAAAAATTTGCATTGCGTGCACTTTTTGACCTCTAGTTCAGTAATAAATTAAAATTTTTCAAAGATATTAGGTCAGTTCATTAGAAACTGTTTTCTGAGTAAAATTATATGGGTTTTTTAAAATTTTATGCATTAGAATTTATTTTACTATGCTTAACGTAACGCGCAAATAACGTCTAATTTAAACCTAAAATTGGCCATATTTAAAAAAAATACACTGAAAAAAAAATTTTTTTTGCTATTTTTATTAGTTTTTATTTATAACAAACAAAAAATGAGTTTAAAAGTAAATTTTCAGCAAAATTTCAAAAAAATGTCTCCGCAACTAGTCAGGCACCTTAATATTTTAAAATTTTCAATTTTTTCCCTTCGAACTTTGATTTTTTTCCCCAAAAATGTTCTTAATTTTCTATTTCCAAAAGTTAAATTTTTTATAGAATTGTCCTATAAGTTTGAAAAAGAATCCTATTTTTAAAAGCTAAATTTTGTTTGAACTTGTTCTTTAAGTCATATTTTTTTTCCTCCAATTTTTGCTTCTTCGAACACAACCCCATGATTTTCTCAATTTCCCTGATCTCAACTTAGAAACAAACACCTTGGTGCCCTTTTGGTGCCACTTAAAAAAAATGTCTTCGTCATTAAGGTGGGCATTTACAGAATTTTACCATTTTTTTAAATTCCATAAATAGTGAAATCAATAACACTTTTAACACTATTATTTATTGACAAAAATATATTGAGAATTTAGAGCGAGGCTTAAAATTAATGACAACTTGGAATCAAATAAATACAATATATTAATCTATGTTGCAAAGTTTCATGATTTTAATTATTCACAAAACAGGAACAATGATACTTTTCAGCTTATAATTGCATGTAATGAGCCATGTATATAAATTATAAACCACTTTTAAAAATGATATTTTGATGTGTATTAGTTTTTAAAGGCAACGTTACTCAAAAACGCTAATTCCTTTCATAGTATTATACTAAATGAAATAATTAGATACTTTACCCAATATAAAGACAGGGACAAGAACAGAGCATCTGTGAAAAACCTCATCAACCCTCACCACAAAAAAGAACAATAAAATATAGAGACACATGAAACAAGGCATGGTACTTTTATATTATGCTGGCACAAATTTTTCTATACAGGCTTTATTGGTGACAACATTACCTTCGGCCCCGATTGTAACATTTTTGGTGACTTTATGGTTTGCGGCAGCAAAAAAGAAAAGTAGTTGGCACTGTATTTAAATATTAAAGCTTATACTGGTTCTTGTTATCACATAATTCCAATAGGTACTTACATATTATCGCAACAATCGCCAACTGTATTAATAACTCGCCAAGTTGGCAACTCCCAATTCCTATGTCTTACATATGCTGAATTGGTAACCAGGTGCTTCGTTTCATATGTCACCAACAGGTTGCAATAATATGCAAGTACCTTCTAATATTATCAATTTGTTAATAGTATTCAGACTGCATTTTGGGGTACTTGCATATAAGCTCATCAACCAGAGAAATAAAAATAAGATTTTGACCAATTTATAAATATGATTAATGGATTTAAACATGTACAGGAACATTTTTTAAGACTAGGATACTAAATATTATGGCATTTAGCAACGATTTCAGATTTGGTAAAAATGGTTCAAAGGTTACGATACAAGTACCAAATTTTGTGTCATTTCATTTGTTACTCCATAAAGTAATTGACTATAAAAAATCTAGAAGCCCAAACGTTTTATCATCGTGTTTGTGGTGAATTTATCTCATAGGATAATATCAACGTCCATGCTAGCAACAACTTGAAAAGGCCAACATTATAACTAACAGGCACCAATTTGTCAACTATACTTCAATTGTAAGACATAAGTACAATATAGAGAGGGAGTGCATAAACACTTTAATTGATTATTTAATTAAAACACACAACAAAATAAAGCAGTATATGTCATAATAGCAAAAAAAATTTCAATAGTTTTTAAAAGAAACAATGTGTTTGGTTAAATCGAAACATTATAACTCATTAAACCATGGGCTAAATCTCTTTTTCCCAAAAATAACAAACAAAACAAGTTACTAAACACAAAAATTAGCAAAAACGGTGAAAAAATACTTTCCCATGCAAAATATATGAATATAATGTGGGACCTAGCACTCGATATTAATTTATAATTTTAAAAACAAAACTTTTATTTACATACCATGGGATGATTTTGTGCTGTCCGTAATAAAGATAAAGGTAGCTGAAAAACAAAAATTACATTTTTATTTAGAGAAATTCACTTTGTATAGAACGTTAAAAAAGAAATATTTCAGAACACAAAACATATTCCAGTTCCTCATAAAAAACATTGGTTCAAAAGAAAAAAATAAATATATTTACCATTTTAAATATTTGAAAATGAAATTCTAGTTATTATATATATTGAAAACAAATTTATTCGATGAAATCTCTATTTTGCAGGTTTCAAATTAATAAAGACTGACATGCATTGAGAAAACATTGAAATACAAACCGAAATTTTTCATCACACAGTTACAGTGAAAATGTTTTGAAAGCCATTGCTGTGAGAGTTGATGGTATGTTAATGTGAATACTGTCTCATCGCACAGTGGTTGAAATGTGGAATGTATACCAAAAGAATATAAAATTAAATTAACTATGAATAACATGAAAAAATATATGATTTTCCTGTTTGCTTTGCTTCTAATGATGAAGAAGTGCCCACATATATTCAGAGTTGGTTAGTTTAAATTGTTATCCTTCAAGGATGCTTTACAAAGTTATTAAAAACAGTTAATAATCCTTTTAACAGAATTCGGCTTAAAATTTTTAAAAATAACTCCTTGTTAACTTAGAATTTATTATTAATTTAGTATTTGAAATAAAAAGATAAAACAGTTTATCCTGTTTTTCTAATGTGGCCCTGTTGGAAAATCAATTCGAACTCACTACATTTATGATTATTTACATATCATAGATTTTCGCTTACAAAACTCAGTATCAACAATTAAAAATTCAAATAAGCTTTGACTAAAATTCCACAAGATTTCAAAGGGAACATCTTATGAGAACCAATCGTCGCATCGGATCATTGCCTAAAAATCCTTCCGGGGGGACTTAAAGAAATTTTTCAACTCCTTGTTCAACCCTGGTTATGTTAATTATGCATTATTTCAAAGATGTGTAGCCATTGAATGCTTTGAGATCTTTCTTTATCAAAAATAGTGAGTCATAGGTATTATTTATGCATCTGACTCAATAATTTCCAGAAATCTTCGCTTAAACCCTTAACCATGGGTGGGCAAACTTTTCCGGGTGCGGGCTACTTCTAATTTTTTCTAGGAGTTGCGGTCTACGAGTCCATACACTCCTTCATAACCCTTCATTTTTTTCCGATTCATTATAGTCCCATGTATATAGTACGTAAAATGTAATTATTTGATATTAGTAATTTTTTTATTTATTAATGTTAATTATTTATTCAGTAATTTATTTTTTTGCTGTTTTTTGTTCCCGATAATTCACAAAAAATCAAAAAAATATGATCGGCTGCGTATTGGTGTATGATACGAGAATGGTAGACCTTCAACCGACCCCCCCCCCACACACACCCCGCGATTAAAGCAAAACGCAGGATACGAACTTAATAATAATATCCCCAAATATGGTTGTTGATGTTGTTGTTGCTAATCCACCAGGGTATGACGAAGTTTTGAAGGCCGTTGGAGCCCCGCGCACACACAAATATAATTATATAAAATGATACATTTTCATAAAACAGTTTAAAATACATTAAAAAAATAAACTATTTTTATCTTAAGTTAGTTTTTGTTGTTATAGTCAGTAGAAGGCTGAGTTTGCTTACTGTCAGTCAATCTTGAATTTTCCGTACATAATTACTAACTGGTAAAATTTGCAAGCGGTGACCCAAAAATGTCTTGGCGGTCCACCGGTCGATTGCGATCGACGTAATGCCCACCCCGGCCCTTAACAATAACACAAAAAGCTATACAAAGACTTTTACAAAAACTTAACAGTGTTTAATTTTATTCAGCATTACTCTTCCCTTAGTAAAAAAAGATACTTCTAAAACTTAAGACATAATAAGAGAGTTGGAAACATATCTTTCACTACCAATATTTCAATGAAAGGAATGCTCTTTGGAGTCAAATTTGTGGGGAAAGTCAGAGATAATAGGGGAGTTGAAAGTCGGAACATTATAATCAAATCATGTGTTTGTCATCCTGTATTTCCTTCAAATGATCAGCGACATATTCACATTGATATAGAAATGAACACATTATTCTCCAATTCACCGAGTTATTTTGTCTTTTCTGTCAATCGCCAACAAATGACAATGTGACAGTCAAGTTCTTGTCAAATGCTTTTGGTTTCTTTTCTTCGTGATTTTGAATTTTGAAAGTTAATATGAGAGGAGTATATTAAAAATGACTAGGAGTTTTTGAACCACAACTAGAAAAGATTTTCGACTGCCTAACGTACTGAAATCCAAATGACTTGTTTTCCAAATGCATTAAAAAGATTAACATCTTCAAAATGAATCAAATCTTTTTTATCTGTTTTTTATCCGTCTCTATATAAATGTCCTCTTCTCGTGAATTGTGTTTAACAAACTGTCCAAATTTGACTGCATGGTTTCAAGTAAATGCATGTAACAAAACAAAAAAAATACTATAAAGAAAGTAAGTGTTAGGATAGTGAGGATATGCAGAAAACGAAAACGCGAATTACCAAAGATGGTTGAAAACACACACACAAAATAAAGTTTCAGATCTCTCAAAACACTTAGTGAAATTCAGAACTACAACCGGAATATACGGACATCGATAAATTACAATACAGTTAGATTCAGAAACCTCAAATAAAGATCATGAGTTTCATTTCAAACCTCCGATACAGCACCTATCAAAAGAGGGAAGGGAAAGAAAGAGAGAAGAAAACTGTGAGTATCAAATGAGAATCAATTCTAAAGCAACATCATTGGTCCGTTGATTAGATCAGCATGAAGTCTTTGATCGAGGAGCAACTGCAATTCCGTTATCTATCAATTAGGGCAGTGTTCCCCAACATTTTTTATCACAGCGGACTGGTCAATGTTTAATAACTTTACTGTGGCCTGCTGAGGAGGGGGGAGGGCTGATTGTTTATATTTCAGGTTGTTTTGATTAAATAATTTTAATTTAATTGTATTTGGACACGCCTTCTAAATAAAATATAGTAACACCGAATGATGAATGTGAAGTGATTTAACACTTTAACTCAATCCCAGCCCCAGACGTCACTTAAAACAGTCCCGATCTTAGAATAATTTGCTTATGTGTGGTATTGGGTAGGTTTAGGTGATGTCTTTGAGCTCCCGGTTAACCTCTCGTTCACGGAAAGTCAAAAGATCCAATAGAAAGACACCAGTAAATAAAATAGAAATAATATTATGTTAAGTCCACAGCCAGGGGCTGCTTAATATAATGGCGTAAAAATGACTTAGTTACGGATTTCTAAATCTTTCTGTCACACCCGCAATTTATTTTGTTTATTAAGGATGACTGGGTGGAGGTACCCCCATTGTACAAATTTTACAACTGTTCATACTTCCTGCTGAAAACTGTAAAACTGGCGTTTTAATGCTTTATTTAGTTTTAATTTTCAACTAATCTCTATCTTAAGAATTTCTGCCCTTCGTAAACATTCTTCAATTGTTCTTTTTTTCGTAAAATACGTTTTTGGTGCTCCTCTTCAGTAAATTTAACTTATTAAGGCCCTTTTTTTTACTAACTACACCTTATATAAAATAAGCTTTTTTCAATATTACAAAAAACTTTTATATATATATATATATAGACATAAATGAAATAATGCTGGTAACCACAGAACCAAATTCTATAAAACTATTCCCAAAGTAAAAAACGTACTGGGCATGCACCAGAGGCGGCTTAAGGCGTGGGTGGTGTGAGCCACTGCCCACGGCCTCGCGCTACATAGGGCCTCACGTCTCAAAACCGAAATAAATCAAACGAAAAGTAAGGAAAATCTAAAAATGCACGCCACAGGATTTTTTAAAATAAGTAAGTTAGAAAATTCTTAGCTCTATCTCTTTTTCACTAAAAAATATCGAAAAATGGATATATTTACTTTTTTGAAAACGATATTCTATTTATCGCAGCATGAAAGCATATGAACAAACCATTCGTGAAAATATTGTTTTCCATTTACTTTTATTAAGAATTTCTCTACTTTGTCATTTCCGCTCATTCGTTCATATTTATTATGCAACATTAGCTGGAATTAAGCTGCTATCACGCGGTGAGTCCCCGTTCAGAGATGGGGCATAGCTCGGGATTTCCCATCATAAGAAAGCCAATTAAAGCATCTCCTGCAGACGCAGTCTCGCTTCATGTTTCTATATCATACTATAAATTTTAAAAGCATTTGATGTGAGAATAAATAATAGTGGTACTGGGCATTTTTTTATAATTTATCAACCATGTCAGGCTTAGGCACTAAGAGAGATAGAGATAAATGGAGAAAATGGGAATCTGTTGCAGCAAAAAGAAAAACGGAAAGAGTTGTATCCAACCAAGTTTAAGTTCAGGTATAATGAAATATCTCGGTCAGACTGAATTTGGTAGTACAGAATCAAATTAATCAGTTCCTTCGAATTCTCAACACCATTTATCCGTGTTACATCCGTGCACCTACTGTTGATACCGAACGACGAAAATCGGAAACAGAAATAGGACCAAAAGTTTGCCAATCATAATCTGACGTTGTGATTTCTGTGTTCACGTTGAGTAACATAAGTCACAATCAAGATGAGATTGAGATTTGTTCCTCGCCTGTGAGCAGAGATGCCAGTGAAGTAGTGAAATAAGCATTTTCCAATTTTGACCCGGGATTATGTGCGTTTCCCATAACAGATGCTCACCAGTCATGATGTAATTCAAAGCGGTGCCACACAGCAGTAAAAAAGAAAGTGATGAATATTATCCTAAAGATGATGATCATAGACACTTTTTCAAATTTCATTTCTCAAGAAAACTAAATAATGGTGAAACTCAACGTCGTCGTTGGTTGGTTTATTCAAGTACTAAAAATAAAGTTTTCTGTTTTCCATGCAAACTATTTGGCAATTTACATACTCAAATGGTACAGGAAGGGTGCTGTGATTGGAAACACTCTTAATTAGTATTTTATACAGATATGAGAATACTAAAGAACATATGGCCTATGCATCGCGATGAATAACAATTGGAATCCAATTAATTACATTAGAGAAGGAAATAAAGCACGGAAAACATTAGACCGGAAAAACGAAAGGCTAATAATTGAATTTCAAAAACATTGGGGAAATTTGTTTGAGAGATTAGTTGATATCATAAATTTCTTAGCCTATCATAAACTGGCGTTTAGAGATCACAGAGTATCTCTCTAAACAGAGGCAAAGACCCTAAGAATTCTGGAAACGTCATATAGACTTATTTAAAATGATGTCTAAATACGATCTTACGTTACAGGAACACATTAATAATAATAAACAACTTGCACATCATTATATAAGCCACGATATTCAAATGAATTTATCACAATCATGCCAAACACAGTTACCAGTGAAGTGATTAGTGGGAGAAAAGAGGCAAAATATTATTCTTTTTTACTCGACTGCACTAGAATTGAAAAAATGTCAGTCATCTTAAGATAGTGTAGTACATCAACTGGAAGTATAGAAGAAAACTTGATCTGATTTTTTGCAGTCATTGAAACGACTGGAGAATATTTGACCAATGTAATACTGCAGAGCTAGAAGAAAATGGCTTAGATATTTAGAAATGTCGTGGACAAGGATACGACAATGGTGCAAATATGGTAGGCATAAATAGGGGAGTTAAACATTAAATATAAGTCCCAGGGCATTTTTCCCTCCTTGCGGTTGTCATAGCTGGAATCTGTTGTAGGTAGACGCAGTTAGTTCATCAATGGAAACAAAACCATTTTTTAGTTTAATTCAGTAGATTTTTTTTGTTGCTATTTTCAAGTTCTTGCAAATGCTGGAAAATTATGGAAGATAAGTTAAAGCTTACTATTAAACCTTTATCAGACACAAGGTGGGAAAGCAAAATAGAGGTGGTGAAGGCCGCGTAATTACAATTTGATGATGCTGTGAATGCATTGAAAACATAAAAAACCCAAACGGAATAATCCAACACACTCATCAATTGCAATTCCATTTTTATGAAATTTTCTGTTTGGAATTGATCGTATCATTACATGTATGATATGAGGTATTAACACGTGCCAATACCAAGAGCCAATTAAGGTATTGTACAAGCCCATTTACGCATTACTCTCTCTTGAACATTTGCGAATATTTTGTAGCTGGATCAAAGAGTATAGGCCAACTGGATTCGAAAATGTTTGTCTGACGTTCGTAAGTTTATTGAGAAAAGCAGTTATGATTTGCCAAAAGATTTTAAAAATAAAAGGGTAACCAAAAAAAAAAAATGTTTGATTATAAAGACGGCGATCAACCTATAGAGTCTGTCATATGAATGAAACAGACTTTTTTAATACAATGATTGATTCTGAGAAAAGCAATATGGGTTCAAGATTTGTCTTCAAATCATTTGGAAAATTTTGGTTTTCTCTGACTTAAGCAAGTTTAAAATATTCCAAAAGAGCAAATACAGAAAAAATTAAATTTTACATACAGTCCTGCAAGTAGGTGAGAGCAGCGACTTCCAACTTTACGAGAATTACATGAAGAATAACAAATAATGAGATCTAAAATTTACCCAACACCATTACAGTCGGGAAACATTTGCTCCAATATGTCATAGAGAACAATTTGAAAGAAATTTTCCCAAATATTTACGTTGTCTTCCGAATTATGTTAACAATACCTGTAAGTACCGCTTCTGCTGCGAGGAGTTTTTCAAAATCAAAACTGATAAAAAATTCTGTAAGAAATACAGTGTGTCAGGAAGACTTTCAGCTTTGGCAGTTTTATCTATTGAATCAGATATAGCATCTTATAATAAGCATAAATTGATTTTATTTATTTTATAAACCCTTTTCTTACCTTTTCTTATCCTTTTCTTATTTACCCTGCCTCGCGAAATGTATCTTGCCCACATTACGTTCAGGTATGCACGAAAATGCACAGATACGATATCTCCTTCACAGATCCTAAATCTGCTTGGTTACCAAAATTAGTGCGCTGATAAATCTCGGGAAAAAAAGCAAAAGAAATATTATGCCAAGCAGTGGACGATTCTGCTCCTAAGCCTTTAAAAAAAAGGGCATAATTCGAATGCCTTTTTTTTTCCGTCATGAAGAATTGAGGCTAGTCCTAGTTGAAACTCTGATTTTTTGAGCCAAAAACTTTCGTCAAATATTGCTAAAACAAACATAGTTTTCAAAATGGCTAACGTGCTAAATCCTAGGCACGCAGTTTGTATGCAAGGTAACCTGTGCATGCAAACTGCGCATAACCTTAAGCTAAGGTTGTTAACTTGGCATAAACTTATATACAAATAAATTTATTACAAAATTATAAAAAACTTTTTTTTATAAAAAGAGAGTAAAAATAAAGTCAAACGATACCACGAACTATTTCTAATTTTACGTAAACTTCTGTTTTTTGAGTTTTTTTTTGTTTTTTTTTTTGTAGGATAATAAATAGTCACAACAGCATATGAGTTTCCTTCATTTATTCATTTTTGCTTTCAAATACCAATCTTTACATTTAGATCTCCAGCATTGTGACATAAATATATAAAATATTAATACAAAACTTGACACAAATTAGAGAAATTTCATCAAAATTTGTAATGTGTGTTATGAGGTGTATTATTATAAAATAATATTTTTTTAATTTGGAAAAATTCCTTGTTTCTTTTTCATTGCTAAGTGAAAGGCAAATTTTCGCTTACTTATTGATTGAGAAATGAAAAGTAAATAAATAACTTTAGTACATCCTTGCATATAGCATTTTCGAATAGAAAAAAACTGTTTCATATTTATATTTCTCAATGTTAAATAGGTGAAGAAAAACATTTATGTTAGGAACTTTTAATATTAAATATTATTTTGATACAGAGATTATACGTTAAAATATAATCTAAATATACATTTTATAGGTTTTTCTATAATTAGTACTTTAAAGTATTTCGGGCATTTATATAATTCAGTGTAACAACAAATTTATTTCAAGAACTACACTTTTAGAGAAAGTCTTAGAATTTTTATACATTCCAAATTTTCTTTTAGCGCAATGTTTCAATCATGGAAGCATACATTACAATAGAAATACAGATAGACGATGTTCAAGCATCCAAGTCGAAATTTTTCTCTGATTTCATTTTTAAAGCATAGATAAATCTATTTAATATTATAACTTACGATATCCAGTCTGGTTGGGATATCCAAGTAGTATTCTCAGGGACGTCTTAAGGTATGGGCCAACTAGGTCCGTGCCCAGGGCCTAGGCCACAATGTTTTCCTCGTCCCGTTTTCGACTAAGCCAATAAGATAATGATTCGAATTTTTTCAACGGTTAAATGTTTTTTTCCAGTTGTACTCTCTAAAAAATCAAGGAATTTCAGATATGTCAACTGACTGCATTTGATGATCGTCGTAATTGTTTTAAGCCTAGGCCTCCCACCATACACTTTCGTTTCTTCTTCAGTTAAAAGGCAGCAGTCGGTCGAAGTAGTTTGTGTGATTGTATTTCAGGTTATTATTTGTACGAATATTTGACAATGTGTGCCATATACTGACTACCTTTAAGGGTCATAGATGGGGTCTACATTTGTATATGGACCCAAAGCCTACTTTTGCGTGGGGATCCAGGGGCTCAAGAAGTCTTAAGACGTCCATAAGTATTCCAAGTGATCTAAGTATTCTTTCGCAAAGAAAAGAACAAAGTCCGAACTTTTTCCGTAACAATGTATTTTGTTGTTTAGGAGATAGGATCCATTTTCCTGAACGGTTAGCATAAATATAACTTCTCTTTTAATAAGAGTATACTTCAAAAATCAATTAAAAACTTAAACATCATTTGAATTTTTATTTTTATATAGTCTCTACAGTAATACTTTTATGAAAAGAAGTTTTTTATCAGCTTTACTTAAATCAGTGCTTTTCAAACTTTCAGTGTTTGCGACCCTATTTTCATCGCACTCCCTCCATACAATATCAGTGCATTACATACAATAATAATGTACTCTGACGTAAAGCTACAACACGACCTTAATTATATAAACCATACAAATTAACATGATATGTATTGAATTTTGTATATGCTTCTTTTGAGTAATACATATTTTAAATAAGTTATTTTTAAATAATAGAATAAGTATTATACTTTTCATTTCTAATTTTTAAATTCGAACAGATAACAAAATTTTTATATAACTAAGCTAAATATTTATTTTTTTAAACGTCCATATAGATCTCAGCTGAATATATGAAAATGAATTAGAATGCCAATTTCTAATATATTCTACATTTGAAAAACTTTTCTCTGCAAGCTAAATCCATGGGAGTCACAAGTATAATTACTTCAGTTGATCTTAATTTAGTGTTGATAAGTTTCATTAGCAAATACATTGTGCAGTACTCATACATTTATAACTATATTATACCAGTGTAAATGTGTTTATGGCTGTCTTCGGTTCATGTTAAAGAATAGGACCTGAATTCGGAACATTTTTTCAGATCTCAAGGAAGTGAAAAATTAATCGGATATTCTGGCTTCACTATCCTTTAGAGAGCAGCATTTTTTTATCATACATCCCATTTTTAACCGAGTCGATCTATTTTTTCTGGTATGAAATGAGTGTTTCGCGTTTTTCTCCCCTATATCGCAATGTTAAATGAGCTATCCCTGCACGTATTAAAAAAAAAAAAAAAAAAAGAATATTCAATGAATATTTTGAAATTTTTAAAAACACTATATTGTTAACAGTTGTTTGAGTTATAATATTTCAAATTTTCATGACAATTGAGGCATTTTTTTTATCTGAAAATGTACTTCGCGTTTCAGTTCGCGTTCATTTAAATGAGTTCAAGCTCTCGTACTTTTGCCGAAGAAGCCTTATGCAGCCAAGTGGCTAAGTGGCAACGTATCACGCCCCAGGTTCAGGATTTAAACCTCGGGCTGAGCAAGGACGACTCTGCCCGAGTCGTCCTTCAGTGGGTCGATAAATGAGTACCAAGCTTGTTTGGGAGCAAAACACTGAAGGTTTCACGTCAGACTGACCACCTAACCGGAACATCTGCTCATGCACCTCAGTGCCCAAGATCACGAAAACTGAGATGGGTACAGTAGGCCTTGGCTTTCCGTGGGCTGTAGTGCAACTAAAAAATGTATTTATTTTATTATGTCATAATGTATTTTGTCTTGATTTTTTTCAGTAAGTAAACACATTTTTTTCTTATTTTCGAATTTTCAATATGATTGGGCCTCTCACTTAGGGTTATTAAGCTCCCCATAGAAGGGCATGCCCCACAGTTTGAGAATCGCCTACTTAAATGTTTCTTTCCTAATGTAACTATTCTCAGATACAACTTAATTAACTATTAAGACAATAAATACAGATTAATAAGGTTTAGAGAAGATTGTGGCGGTGCTTTGACGTCATTAAATTATCATAAAGTCTGACAATGATTTCGAAAACTTTCAAGAGAATAAATCGTTATATAAGCAGATATTCAAGTGGCTATTAATTTAAATTATCTTATACTATGCGTATTTATCTGACTCTCTAATTCAGTCACGGTAATGATTAATATTGAATTTTTGTTGATATGCATTAGAGTAGAAAATGAGATGATCAAATCCGGTTAGAATTGAAACCGAAGTTTGAAGGTTTTCTATAGAATAAGTTTTAAATGAAAAATTATGATAATTGTAAATTGAAATTTTAGTGAGTTTTCAGGACAAAGTGTAATGTAAAAATACAATTTAATAAAGAATTTTATCGTAGGGAAATGTAATTAAGGATATATTTTTGAATTTATGGGCTATTGTATTGTAACGATATTGGAAGGATTAACTTTTACACAGTTATTTCTCTTTATTTTACGTTTTAAAAGTGACTTTTTTGGAGCTGTATAGAATCTACTTCTTGTAAACTTCTATGACAATATACAACATAAAGCTTACACTTCCCCAAGGCAATGTATAGTGATGCATCTAGATATTGTTTATGGAAATATATATATAAGCAAAAATTTCACGTAGAGGTGTAGGTTAAAAATCTAGATATCTGTTTTACAAAAAGATAATCTAATTCTTGTTTACTGAAAAGTGCAACTGTTAAAAATGCTGTCTTTAGTTTTACAGGTATAATGCATTATTGGAAGCACACAAGCGGCTTATTTTTAATTAATTAATTTTTATTAATTTGATAGAGATAGAGTTAGAGTTAGAGATAGAGTTAGAGAGATTTTTATTAATTTGATATTTATTAATTTGATTTTTAGGTTGCATACAAAAGAAAATTTCGGGATGTCTATATTTTAAAAATACGAAAGAGAAAAAAAGTAGTTTTAGCTTACAATTCAGACCTTTTAAAAGAGAATTTTTAAAAATAAAATCAAATGCATCATTTTCATGTATTATAAACTCTTTAACTAATAATAAGCAATTTATTTGCATATATTTAATTATATTCCATCCTTTATGTAATTTTTTTACAATTTTTGTAAGTATAATAATTTATTTTCATCAATATGCTAATCCAGATTATCTAATCTTTTCTAAATTAATACAAATAATTTGCTTGTTGACCTATAAGATATACACTATTTACCGACAAGTATTTGGACACCCATATTATCTGAGGTTGGATCAATTATTTGCAGTCCTGATCTACGTCAGGCTTTCTGTACTTTAATATCGTAAAGGAAACAGCATTGGCATTAGTCTTAAGCAAGATGGCACGAAATTCCAAGCCGTTTGACTTCGAGCAGGAAGTAACTGACAGATATCATAGGAATAGCCGATCCTTGTTGCATATTTGGTGAGTTCAACATTTCAAAATCAACAATGGCTTTTATGATTGAAATGTGGAAGGTGAGTGGTGATTGTTAGAATGTACTTCGACTCGACAGACCCACGAAACTAAGAGATAGAGACAGACGAGAGAGAGAGAGAGAGAGAGAGAGGGCTGTTCAAAGAAATTCGGAAAAACCGCACCCAACAGATGGTCCTGATACTCCAGAAGCTCCAGCAAGCATCCGGAACTGTTGTTTTAATAATTGCCACCCACAAAAAAGCCCATTTGCTTGGTTTCCATGGTAGTGCTGCCGTCTATATAAGTCTTTGATTACAAAATCTAACCACGCTGAGACACTTCGAAATTGAACCGTAAATGAGTGGAAACGATTATCTGGTGTTATTAATCAAGGTTCAATATCTAACCAGTCAGATGGCAGAGTCTAGATTTTGCTTATGCCTTGGAGAACGCTATTTTCCAGAAATCATTGTACCTACAATAAACTTTGGTGGAGGTGAAATTATTGACGGGGATGTTTCCAGTGGTATGGACTGAGACTCTTAATCCCAATTCATGGTTAGTTCTACGCTGACTCCTTTTCAACTATTATAGGTAACAATGGGCTTCCTACTCAGTCACAATTTTACTGATTGGATCATAGTTACTTCCAGCATGACATCACTTGTCATGTTGCGAAATCCACCATGGAATGGCATGATGACAATGGCGTGAACCGACTTGACTGGACTGCCCACAGTCCAGATTTGAAACCTACGGAAAGCCTTAGGGACGAGTTGAATCGTTGAATTAAGGGCTGCAGTAACCATCCAAATTTGGCAAAAGAACTTACACGTTTTTTCCAAGCAGAGTGGAAAAAAGTTCCACTGACCATTATCCAAACACTTGTGGAAAATATGCATTTGAGGGTTCAGGCTATAATTGCTTCAGGTGCAGGCTCTACCAGCTATTGAATACGAATAAGCTTTATTTATATCTTTTATCAGAGGTGTGCATTTACTTTTTGGTAGATAATGTATTTGCAGTTGAAACTGACTTAAATGTTCTTCAAATATCCGTAACATTAGTTGCGAAAACAGCGTATATGAAGAACGGGTATGATTTCTGGTGTAAATTTGTATGAGTAAAATTAAAATCCTCATGTATGTTTGAAGTCATAGCCAGAGAAGAATCGACTAAAAGAGAAATTGTTAAAAATGAGAATTGCTTTTTTATACCATGCGTAATAGAGTTTGTAGCTTCAGGATCCCGGTGTTTCTTTAAATCTCGATATCCTGGGATTAAAATAAATAATCCTGAGATTTAATTTTTGTCTGAACATTATTTAGATATTTTTTCTCGTCAAATTTTAAAAGAATTTAAGTTTTAGAAAATTTGTATAAAGAGCTTCCATTTTAGGAACGAGACATTGCGCAACATTCATTGCTATTTCCCAGTAACAAAAAAAAAAAAAAAAAAAAAAAAAAAAAAAAAAAAAAACGTGACTCACACACACATTTGTCTGAAGTTTATAAAAAATTTTGATTTTTCTTTTTTGAATCATCAATCATGAATCGTTTTTCTGAATTTTCATGTCAAGTCATTATAAATTATGTTTTTTTAGACATCAAGAGATAACTTTTGTTACATTCCTTTGTTATTATAAGTATATTCAGCCGCTCATCGCGTATAGTGGTTAGTGATGCTGACTGCGGTGTCGTAAGGCTTGAGTTCAAATCCTGAAGAAGGCATGGATATTTGTAAATGGATAGTTCCCTTTTGTGTGTGTGGCATAGAGGTACCCTAAAAAGCCGTCGAGCCGCAAGTCCTCTCGTGATTTTGGTGGAAGGGGAAGATAAGTCGGAGGCCCCTGACCACCCCTAGGGTGTTCTCCCTCAAAATTGGGGTGGAACAGAGCAAAATCGTTAATCCAGCTCGAGCAAAAATATAAAACCGAGTATAAAAATGTAGCCCTTCGTCGTGATGAATTTCGTAGACCTTGATCTGATGTTACTGTCAATCACACAGGCGGCATAAGTAACAACAACATAAGTGTATTCTTATAAGCTGTTATTGCTGTTTGAAGTATCGAAAAGACATTTCTTTAAAATGCTTTCTGAATGTTTAAAGTTTGTGAATTAACTCAGTTAGTGGTGAATTATTTCAATGTTTTCTTCTTTTTTAATCTACTTAGAGATACATTTAGTAATATTATTTTGTTATAGTATAAATATATATTCAAATTAGATTGCAAAGATTAATATTTAAAAGTTGTTAAAAATATTTCGAAAAGAAATTTTTTGAAGAAACTAAAAGACAACATTTTATTGGACTAAGAAATATACACTGGTGTCCAAAAGTTAAGCATAATTGATAATTATGTGAATAACGAAGGAACTGTAAATCAGAATGGTGGGAAACGTGATATGCGAGTGTAAAATTGTTATAAAATAAGGAAGCAAATCAAAAGAATGATAATAATTAATTTTATTATCCAAAGTAGCAGTTTGAAAGAAAACTGAGCATAGCAAGAATTCCCATTTTAAAGAAAAAATGAAAGAAAACATTAAATAAAATATTGATGCTGCAGTTTAATAAGGCGTGTGGTCACCTCTGACAGCCAGGCACGCTGCACAGCGATTTACCATACTTGCTATGAGATGATGAATGAGTTGTGGGCTCAAACGGTTCCAAAATTCTTGGAGAGCTCTCTTCAGTTCTGTAACGGAGCTTGGTGGGTGTGAAAGAGCTGTAATTTGTCTCCCGAGCATATCCCATACATGCTCGATAGGATTTAAATCAGGGGAGTTCGCAGGCCACAGCATGCGCTGGATGTTTTCCGTTTCAAGGAAGTCATCAATCAGCACTGCTCGGTGACATGGCACATTATCATCCATGAATATGAAGTCAGGACCGACAGCACCTCGAAACAAGCAAACATAAGGCTCAAGAACTTCCTCTCTGTATCTTTGAGCAGTCACACACCCCGTGTCAAAGAAATGGAGGTCTGTGCGGCCGTCCATTATGATGCCTGCCCATACCATTACTCCCCTTGATGGAAAATGATGTCTTTCTGTCATGTTTCTTGGTTCAAAACGTGTTCCACGTTCTCTCCATATCGTTACCCGCCGAGAATCACTACTCAGACTAAACCGGGACTTGGCACTGAACATCACATTGGCTCACTCTCCCACACTCCAATGTTGATATTTCAAACTCCAGTTCAAACGAGCGCGTTTATGTGCAGACGCGAGGGGAATGCAAACTTCTGGTCTTCTGGCATACAGGCCAGCATGGTTGAGTCTCCTGTAAACAGTTTGTCTCGAAATTCGTATTCCTGTGGCGACTTTGAGTATCGAACCCAGTACTCTGGCAGTACTGCCCCTCTGACGTCGCGCACTTATTACCAGATATCGGTCTTGGGGAGGGGTTGTGGCTCTTGTGCCGACCTGATACTGGTTGTCGGGTAGCATCTCCCGTTCTTTGAAACCTCTGCAACAGTCTTGAGATCACAGACTGGTCCACTTTCAGAATTCGAGACACTTCGGTTTGTGATCGTGAAGAATCCAGCATTCCAACGATTCTTCCTTTCGTAAACATGTCCAATTAGCGTCTTTGTGCCATCATTCACCTTGTTTGATGGTTAACAACGTTTCTTCGCACAGCAATTGCACGAAACTGGTCTGAACTGCCTAAGCTGCGTGAATCGGTTTCTTCGCGTTCCGACATGCGCCGGTGTTTCGCGCAGAACGTAGTCGACTGAAAAGTTTTGCATAGACCCAATGTTTCTTCTTCACCCAATTAAGATCCGCAAGAAATTTGGAATAATTTTACGAATATTTACTCCATGTTTTTCTCATTTTACGATTTATGCTTAACTTTCGGACACCAGTGTAGAATGTGTTTATTATTATTATTTTAATATTTAAGTCTGTTTTTAATCTTTCAGTATTGTATTAGAGTTAATTTTAATGTTTATTATGATTAATTTTTATTGTTATATTTTAATAATTTTTTTTAACAAAGGAAAGTATTCTTTTCTGCGGGTGATGTGTAAGAAGAATTTTTTTTAGATTAAAATTTATGTAAACCCATTCTATCTTTTGAGAGTGCTGTGTACATGTATTGGTGAGTTTGTTGGGGAAAAAAGTTCAGTTCATACTTCAATTATTTAATTTTGAAAAATCTTCTGTCTTAGGATGTCTTACCATGCAGTTATCAATTCTCCAATATATAAATATATTAAACATAAAAAAAATACAGTGTTTCATTGAAAATAAGATAGGGGCTTTTTATGCTGTTTTAAATTTACAATAAGATTTTAGAAAATCTCTAATATATCGGTTTTTAATTCAAACGGGGTAATTTTTAATGAAATCAAATTGTATTGTTTTTATTGAATTCAAATTGTACGATTTTTAATGAATTCATTCTCTGTACTGATTTTTATTTGTTTTTTTTAAAAAAAATAAATTAAGTTTTGTTTTGGTTTGTTTTACTAAATAGTAATATTAAACCAATATTTTAATTATGCTTTTAGTTTTATTATTAATTTCAACTTGCTAAAGTGTATTTTTCTTAAATAGTCCAGTCCTAATCCCGGGATTTCGATAATGTAATCCCGAAATTGAAAATATAACACAGGATTGGAAAACCTAATTCATAAAATTTTGAGATTAATCTTTTAAAACAATTCCCAGCTGAAATAGCTGAACTTCCTGATAATACTAAAGCAGATTTCGTCATTTTGCATTCATATGTACACTAAATATTCTTTTGAATTTGGCAAGATTTGTCATTTAATTCCAAATGTTTTGGGTCCATTTTGTAATGTGTCTATAGATTTATTTTGATTCATATCTATTAAAATATTTGGAAAAAAAACTGATAAGAAATCGTATTGAACAGTTGTTCTTTTATCCATGAAATGTATTTCTTATTTTCATCTTGAGAAAAATAACAAATTTACTTCGAACGGAGTTATCAAAATTATATCAATACTGGCCCGGCGTTGTATGGCTTTCTCTTCCAGTAAAATATTCTTTTTCGAAATTTCTTTGCGTTGTACGGGCTATTGCAGTTTTAAGAAATAGTGAATTTTTTTCGGAATCAAAAGATTCTAACACTCATTGTGCATTGATAAAATAAACGTAAAGTATGACAAATAAAATTGATAAAAGTGTCCATTTTTTTTTTTAACATTTAAAACTACATTTAAAAAAAAATTATGTGTGTGGAGCCATTAGCCTGTGCATTAAATATTATATTTAAAGCACAGTTTCCAGAGTGATGGGCGAGGACCCTGTTCCACATGTCACACCACATAATGCAAAATAAGTGTTTACATATGAAACTGTTTTAATAGTTGATTATGTATACACTTATATTGCATTATTAATACCTACATTTTTAAATTTTTAAGGGTACCAGCACATCATACACTTTAAAAAATAAATTGATTTTTTGATCGCAGTTTTAAGAAATAGTGCATATTTTTCAGAATTAAAAAATGCTAAAGCTTATATGTGCATTGATAAAAGTGTCTAATTATTTTTTTGTAACATTTAAAACTATCTTTTAATGCAATCGAGGATCCAGCGTCTTACACTCTAAACTATCACGAAAGCTCAAAGTAAAACCTCACTGAAAACAAGATTTTTCGTTAAAACTATTCGAACGATTTAATTTTCCTTGTTTCTTCGTGTTGTTTACCAAAACGCGAACGTAACGCATCGACGTTGCTCTTAAAAAGGCAACATACAACATTCAATGAGAAAATATATATATGACTCATATTTTTGCAATTATCATCAGCGACTATAAATTAGAATTGTAAAATCACACACATGGCTTATACTGAAATAACCTCTTGTAATTTATCAATTTAATCTTAATTGCTCTCTTTTATCTGAACTGTTTTTATTGGACAAGCTTATAAAGAAAAAATATAAAACTTTAATTCCTAACAAATCCTACTTCAGAGAATGACCATAGACTCGTTAAAAGAAGCGGAATTAATGCAATCGTGCATTTTCTCTACCCCTTAATTTCCAGAAAATCAAAATCAAGTAACAGAAACAAATCTACTCACTGATCCTAAAACCGATTCTAACCAACGCCTCCCCTGAGTAGGGACATGCAGCAAAGATCCATATTAATTAGAAATAACTCAAAAATCTAATCGTCAGGCAAATGCGAAAACGCTCGTTTTCCACAGACCCAGATCAATCACGATTTATCTTGCTTTTCTTTAACTCCTAAATATGTTCTCTTTTGTTTAAATTATCTATCTTTTAATTTATTCTTAAATTTTCACCATTAACTACTTAATGATCGGTCAAGTTTCTCACCTTAACTTAAATGCAAAATTAGCTTAACTCTCTAATCAGCCAATCACAGAAGCTTCACTCGATACCAACTCAATTTAACTTATATATTGTTTGATAGCATCTTATCATTCAAAACACAAATTTCAGTTATGAGTTAACACAAATTAATAAGTAACTCAACACCAGCTTCATCATTCAGTTTGAAAATTTTCAGTCTTATTTCTCACTTCAACAATTTCAGTTTTAACTCGAACCTTCTTTTACGCATTTAATCTGAATCCATTGAAATTTTCATTAATGAATTCTTTCAAGTACAAATAAATACAAACCACTTGTGTTGAAATCCAATACTAAGCAATTTAATCAATTCGATGGAAAATAGGTAGATGTTTGGTGAGAATCCTCGATCAAACACCCTAAAGGTACTCCCACTTAACAGACATTCAGTTTTCTAATCTCCGCTTAACAACAGGGAGTGATCCAAATTAGAAAACGGGATTTTTCATGCGTACTTAACAAATCTTTGAGATTTTTTTTAAATACATCGCCGCAATTTATTCTAATCTTTAATTGCTTAAGGGAAATAATTTGAAAAGTTAATCTGAGTCGGTTGCTGTAGGTTTGACGAATCGCAGATTGGATGTATCATTGGTTAAAAATGTTTCTGAATGTATATCTTTTAAACTTTGTTGGGGACTTTGTATTCATTCACAGAAATAATTTTTATTTAACTAGAAGAGTGATTTATACTTTAAGGTTTATTTCCTTAATTCTGTCGTTTTAAAGCTGCCTTCCCACAGTGCCAAACAAGTCTATTCAAAATTAGAACACATTTTCAGCAAGAAAAATTCCATTTTTTAATTGAAATATGGACATTGTCCATTTGCTGTTGTTTCTTATGCCACCTGATCTCAACTTCGTCAGATCCCGGCCCACAAAATTCATCATGACAAGGGTCTTGATGTATCCTGTCTTTAGCACTATACAGATGACAGCTCGGTTACACCCAAATTTTGAGGAAGAATACCCTGGGGTGTCAGGGGGCTACCACCGCTTTTCCCCTTCCACCAATCTCACAAGAGGACTTGCAGCTCGACGGCTATTTAGAGTACACCCATGCCACAAAGGCACTATACATTTACAAACATCCATGCCTTCTCCGGGATTCCAAACTAGGCCATTACGGCACACCAGTCAGAGTTGCTAACCACTATACCGTATGGGCGACTCCCATTTGTTTTACAGTGTTATATAAAATTTAGAATAATTCCGAAAATCCACATTCTTTCGCTTGAAAACATAATGTTTAAAATCCATTTAGTTCCATTAGGTTCTTACAAATGTAGTTTGTTTACAGTTTGGTGGGGTGGGAGCACTTAGTTCTTCCGAACCTTCTTCTCCTTTCAGGACATTTTGGATGGCATTAAAATGCTTTCAATCTGACCTTTTATAATAAATAATGCTTAAAATTTAAAATATAAATAATGAAAATTAATAAAAAGAAAATTACTTTGATATGCATAAAAATACAAAGATTAAATAAAATAAAGATTAAAAAAAATTGATGAACAAATCTCGACTTAGAATAAATTTTTCATGAGGGGAGTGGGGGGAGCGATATCTAACCAATCCGATTGCAGCAAAAGAGACCCAGTTAAGGAGATAAAATATTTAGATGTAAAAAGTTAAAGAGAGTTAGTATCGAGTGGAGCTTCTCTGAGTAGCTGATCAGAGGAATTAGCTATTTTTGCATTTAAGTTTAGTAGAGAAGCTCGACCAATCATTCAGTAGTACAATTTATAAGAACAAAATTAAAAGATAAATAATTAAAATAAAAGAGAACATTTTAAGAGTTAAAGAAAAGCAGAATTAATTAGGATTGATCTGGGTCTGTGGAAATTAAGATCAGGAGTATATTTTCGATGCTAGAGATCGATTTATTATCAGAGTAGTCAATTTTATAAAAGAAATTTGTAACATTTCTCCTGATCGTTTGTCTAATAAAAGGTATTTTACTCGCGGCTCTGAGGTTTACTATTCTTACAAATGAAACAATGAAAAAAGAAATTCTTTGAAATCACAGTTTTGGCACATATCTCTCACTCTCACTTCTTTTTTTCCCTTCGATGTCCGGATATTGATTTACCTCTATAATGTTTTCTTCTATTGTTCTTTATTCCTATTCAATAGGGATGTTTTTTGATTTATGTAAGATATATTAATATAAGTATTTACACACACAAAATTTTGTTAAACTAATGTTTTGAGAAGTGTGTATATATAAATTGTTGATTCAGAATTCCTGAATCCGACAAGGGCAGTACTAAATAGTAAGCGAGTGAAAACAGCCCTTTGACGGTTCGATGAAAAAATGCATAAAGCGCAGTCACAAGCTTGTAAAGTTTATCTTAAATTTTAAAATACGATTGTTTAAATGATATTTAGAATTGTTTAAACATGGAAAAAAATCAAATTTTTAAATTTGATTGAAATGACATTTTTTATGTTGGCTGCCTAATTATCAGAATGCGTAACTCCTTCTGGGGTACTAATTTCAAATAGGAGTGCTACGCGTCAAGTTGATGTTTATATTCGCCAAGATGGGCAATAACATTACAATTTGGTTATCTTGGCATTGGTATTGTTTGGTAATGTGGTTGCTATGGGGATAACGTATGTTAGTTCATTTTTATTGTTTTTTTCCCCGCGGTAACCCTATTAATTTCAGACGATTTTAATCTGATTTCTTTATAAATTTAACCATTTCCATTATGTGCATTTGTTCTTCAAGCTACTATTTCAGTCTTTTGTTGTATTTTGTGCTATTTTCAAATATCGATATTTCTAATATCATTGGTGAAAACCAAGATATTTTTTTTATAGAATGAGTGTTGTTATTTTAATTATTGCTATAAATCGCAATTTCCACTTCATTTTACTTTTTAATAATGCTTTTTTGAACATTCCTCGTTTGATGCAACTCATTGAAGGAACCCGCAGTTTTTGGAATATTGCAAGTTATCAGCATTTATATTGATTGATATTCATTATTAATATTAACACATATTACGTAATTAATTCATTTATAACATAATATAAAAATAATTATTACATACAGGGTGGTCCCAAATTCTAAGGGTAGGTACAGGCCACTGTAGAAATTTATTGTATGGGAATGTAGGGGCGCAGGTGACGCGGTGAGGCACAAACACAAAAAAAAAGAGACGAAAGGAAACACAAAGTGCTTATTGAAAGAGTCGTTGAAGAATGTAATATTTACAATAACTGTTCAAAACTGTTCAGCACATGAGCTATAAAGTCCAGCTGCAGCGCACATTGCGTGTACCACCCAATGGCAGTCGGAGAGTCTGCCGATTCAAAGCTTTTACTCGATGAAAATGGAAGAGATGTAAGCAATTTTTGCTTATTTTTAACACTCTACAAATAATATGATGACTCACACGTAATGAGCAACAACTCCTATACGTGACTCTGGTTTATCAGCCACATCCGTTCAAGATGCTTTCTTCCAAGCTTGGACTGCGAACAGCTCTTCGTCGACCTGCATTATGTCTGATGACGTGGAACGAACGTGTTTCACGCAGTTGACGATGTAACCATTGAAAAATTCTATGATCCGTCATTCTTCGATCAGGAAACTGCGCGTGATATATTCGATTCGTAGTACAGAACTGCCGTTACCATTTGCACGGCCGTACATAAAATGCAGTTCTGCATTTTCGACATATGTATCGTCTCCCATCGTAGACGACAGCACAACTGCGAAGGGAGCTTTAACCTACTGAAATGCATCATGTTGAATGGCGGCTGGACACCTACAGTCCCCTATTGGCAACGCAACCAACCGATAACTCCATTTCTCTTTTCTTTTATTTCCCCTGTTTGCTCCTCACCGTGTCAATTGCGCCCATACATTTCTATACAATAAATGATTGTTACTATGCCCTGTATCTACCCTTAAAGTTTTTACCATGAATTCGGGACCACCCTGTATAATAATTGTTTTTTAATATTATTTATTTGTAATAATTATTATTTTTATTTTACTTTTTTATAAATTGTATAAGCATTATTACAATAATTAAATTATATAAGTTTTATTATTTATAATATTTATTAATATATAAAAATTACATGAATACTATCATACTTGTATATCATAATTACTATTAAATTATATTATATGATAATAATAATATATTACATAATATTATTATTATATATAATTCTTATTATATTATATTGATATTCATTATTGATTGATATTGGTTATTTTTAATCTATTCCTATACTCTACAATTGAAATATATTTCAAAACAGTTTCTTACAATTATTTTCCTGACAATTTGTTACCTCTAGATCGCCATCTTGGATTCCATGTAACTCGGCAACAACCGCTGCTTGGCGCGTAGCACTCCTAGATCAAATTAGTTCCCTTTGTGAAGTTACGCATTCTGATAACTCGGCCGACAATATATTTTATACTGAACTGTACTCTTGAATTGCAGAAATAAAATGAACAAACAAAAATTCCTGCGTATTTTTTTGAAAACAAAATATTATAAGATAAATAATTTGAAATAAATGAACACTAGTTAATAAGCTATTTTCAAGTTCTCGAAACAATTTTTAGAAATGTCCCTCGAAAATAGTTTTTCAACAAACGCACAAAATTTTTATTTTTCAACTGGAATAAATTCAAGATCCTCAACAGAATCATTGAAATTTGGAGGCTCATGCTCACATGATCAGTTTCGAAGCAGTTACTTTCCTCTTTTTCAAAGAGATTTACACATATATTTTCAATGCCACGTTAAATATCAAATAATTGCTCGGTTCGCTTACTCATTTTGAAGATAATCGTTTTTTAAAAACTTAGCTGGATTTAAATTCGCCAAAAAATACTACAAAATCTGCGTAGTGGCAAAAGAAGCAAATGAAAAACACCGAAAATTATGAGAATGCGTTTATTTAAAAATAGAAGTGCAACCTTTTTATAACGATAGTATTTCATCTTCATTACTTCACAAAATACTTAATTCAAAGGGTATCGCTTAACCTTTAAGACTGTCTACTGTGAGGAGAGAAATAAAAAAATATTTAATATTTTAAAACGTTTGTCTAGACGACGAATCCTACCTCAACCGAGTTAATATTAATGTGATTGTTATATATATTTCACGAAGTTTTAGGGCTTCTTGGCGACTCTTGATATGTAGATCTTTTTTACCTTTGAGAATCATTTATAGAGATATGATTACTTTATAATTTAGAGCGATATGCACATCTACCTATTTATCTATCTAAATATATATACATTATGTGCATACACAGGCGCAATAAATTAGTAGACTAAGGCTTAAGGCTAAGATATTGCAAGATTAAATAAGGTTTTAAGTTACTATAACCATTTTCTGTGCTGAAATAAAATTTAGAAATGAAAATATTTGAAAAATATATGAATGCTTTTTAAAAAGTATTAAGAATTAATTTGTGAACAAACATCTAATTCACTTTAATCTAAGAATAACAAAATATAATTTACTTAATTTATTTTAAGGAATCAACACAAAGAAAACCACAGTACAGTTTTTCTGAAATATATTCTTTAATGTAATCAAAAATATACTATTCCTAGAAGAAAAAGAAAATTATTTTAATATTTAAATATTTATTTTTGAAATGAAAGAAAAAGATTTAAATTAACAAAATGTTACAAAAAAAAAAGATTATATAAACAGTTTAACTTGTAGCAGCAACTATAATTAAATAAAGTAAATAATAAATGTTAAAAATTTACTCTAGAATCTAAATTTTGAAGTTTTTTTAAGGAAAGGTATGTTTTTATTAACTGATGTTTGCTGTAGATTAAAGCATAGCTTTAAAAAAATACTTCATTTTTTCGGTTCATCGTTTTCTCTTTTTTAGTTTCTGAGAATTCAAAATGTTTTTTTTTTTAAATTAACAAACTAAGGAAACGGAACATTTCAAATAATATTTTTTAAAAAGAATTGCTTCCTTAAAAAAAATACTCTTGTGCGGATTATTGCATTCTTTCTATTCCTACAAATTTTAATAAATTAGGAGACAAGATGCAAAGAACATCTGAGAATGGGGGGGGGGGGGTAACAATTACATTAGGAATCTAAGAAGCATCTGAGAAGCACGTTATATAAGAGCCAAGAAGATTCGTAGATTTAAAGTTCTGTTAAATTTTGGAATTCTACTTGCAATACTGTACCCCCCCCCAACAACGTATAATCTCTTCTAAAAACATAAATGGTTTATTATGGTACTTTTCCCCCTATCTATTGAACCATGAAGATGTACTAATTTATTGAACTACAAGCAATCAACCCGGTCATTGCAATATAAAAAATTTTTACAAACATTTTACATTAACTATTTCTCCGTACAATATTTACAATAACCTACACTTCTAAAAATTATGAAAGACAACATATTACATTTAAATCGTATTATTGTTTTTGTCTGTTTTGATGTTTTGCTCAATCAGCAATTGTAAACTCCAAAAATGAATTGCTTCACCATATTTATTTATTCACAATTATTGTTCTTCAACTGATAATTTGAATTATTTTAGGGATATGAAAATAATTATGGCAAAATACTAACATTTTTTAATTCAGTTAAATTTTATGTGAAAAGGGCAATTAAATCAGAACTTAGGATTTTAATTGTAGGCTAGTATTTCTTAGAATTTTCCTGAGTCAACGCTTCTAAAAAATATTACGGATTACCAAGTTTATTACGGAATTTGCAAAGACTTTATTCAGAAGATGTCCCTTTTTGACTTAGTATATTATAAAGTTATTGGCCGGAATATTTATTGAGTCGAAATTTACAAAGTGATATTATAGTTCAAAATGAGAGATTAGAATATTACCAAAATTTGCCTAAGTTCCACCTTCGGGAAGTAAAAAAAAGAATATAGCGACAACATTTTTTTCATTTAATAATTTAATGTTATTTTGTTAACTTCAAACTATAACTTTCACTTATTTCGCCTTTCAAGCTGACAATCTAAAAAATAATTTAGTTAAAAAATAGGGGTTTTTATTCTTTACTAATTTTATATATGTTTGGCTTTTTATGTACTATTCAAGTTTTTAAAAAAAAAGTCAGACCATAAAAAAACCCATTTAAGTTAAAACTAAAGAAATAAGTATAAAAGTGTTTTTAAAAAATGCATAAATTTTAATTACTTATAGCTTTGTTTGAGTGTTGCCTTTATTTATTTTATACTTTAGCCCTCATAAATGCTATTTCATACCACCATTTATTTTGCACAGTTTAAAAGAAACACAATACGATTCAATTGACAAAAATCGGTGAAAAAATCGTATCTAATTTTTTCGTCCAAATTAATTTTTATACACTTTTTTACAAACTCACCAAACTTGTAAGCTCTAAATTTAAAAACCGCAGGGTTGTGATAACTTTTACGTTTGTTTTATTCACATTCCAATGGCAAACCAATACTTTAAAGTGACTTATCTCGGAAAGATAAAATAACGAGTTTTCCTTCATTTAAAATGCTAAGGCTTCTTTCAATTGTGCCTAATGCTTGGAAATTTTTCACTTGTTGCTAATAGTACACGGAATAATAGTTGGTATGGATTTTTTCAATCAAAACAATATTTATTTCTTAAAAAATAATTTAATTTAAAATTTACACATTTTTTAAGGAATTTTCAATAAGCATTCATAAAAAGAAGCATTTTAGAAATATCAATTATGGTAACACAAAACCCATACCAACTTTTGTTACACATAGTTTGACGTACTTGTTATTCACATTTCATATATGTCAGTTAATTATTTATAGCATTTTAAAATCACTTTATTAATTTCAAATTTTCCGCTTAAAAAATTAAATGCTTAGTTTTTTATGAAATTTAGAGCACAAAATATATTTTACATCATACATACACATAGGAAGCAACCAAAAAATTACAAAAATCATTAAATAAAAAAAATTGTGTAGGTCGTGCCATATCCTTTTAATTTGAAAACGTAGTTTTGAACTACAGCTGTATTGTATTATCCTTCCAGTAAAAAAATTATGTCTTTACATAAACGCTTCAATTTTAAAATTAGACCGAGAAGTTTACATATTTTATTAGCTTTCATGTTTTTAAATTTATCCTTATTTCACTACCAAGCATGTGTTAATAAATTTAACGGAAGTTAAACGTGATCATGGACATTCTATAAAAAAAAATTATACTTTTTAAGGTTCTCTACAGATATTTTCTAAACGGAAAATGACAAGCCGCAATTCGATTATTACCTCTCTCCCATAATTTACCCACAACAAGTTTAAAAGTTCTCTCTTAACTTATTCCATTAAAAGTGAAAATTTTAAATTAGAAAGCCCGTGCGGTTCAAATTAAAGTAAAAGGGCATAAGCGAGACGTAATTCGTTGAATTATTAGGGGGATGAGAATAAATGGATTTTTCTGCCAAATCTTCTCGTTGAAGGGTTTGCTTGGAGGGGAAACTCTAAATCTAATTATGGACTGACTAGTTAGATGGTGCAAAAATCCGATTCATCTCCATGAGACTCATTATCACACTCCTGAGATGGTTACAGTGAATCAGAACCGTTGGTTTATTGTTAGGCTAGGACATAGTAAAGACGAACTTGTTGTTCGTTTTGTGATTAATTAAGAAGTTAATTAATTTTTCCGCAGTGTAGATTAACGTAGTATTTCTTCTGATGAATTAGCTGGATTAAAATTTCGTTTGTATTCAAACAGCTATTATGATATATGTTTTATTTTTAAGTTAATATTATAAATAATAATGACTAGATTTTTTTGTGAAGTTGTTTTTTTCTGATGGGCTGCATATTGGCAACAAAGCCTTTGCAGACATGAAAATTCTCCAAATGTGATGGCGTTTTCATGGTGGCACCATCTAGCGGCGACTCTCTCTACAAAGTTTTGATGCTTGAATTAGTTATAATTAAAGCTCCCATTGGATTCTAAACATTGCCGTCAGTACCAGAGCCAAATTGATACTCAAGGGATCTTTTACATGCCCCATAGTCATGCAATATGCAAGTTCACGATTTTCGCCTCCAGAAAATCTATTGACTCCAGCCGTGATCAAGCATGATACCTCAAAATTACCGAGCTGAATTTTATTTATGAGGTGATAATACAGATACGCGAAATAAAAAGAGTACTATTTACTTCTTTCTTTTGTCTTAAGGTATCCTACTAGCCTAAAATTGTGAATTTTATCAAAAACCGACAATTTTTTTTTTATGATTTCATTTCATAGTCCCTTATTAGCTTTATAAAAAGAAAAAATTTATTATTCTCCGTTCCCTAGAACCAAATTATACAAGTGTTTTAGTAAAAGCAGACGTCATTACTTTAAGCAATGTCATACTTTAAAACTCATTTTACTCGAAATGTGTTTTCTTAAAAATGCTCAAACGGACACAGCGATTGCTCAAAAAATTTGGAAAATATTAAACTTAAATTTTTGTGTATGTTCTGTATAATAGAAGAAGTGTTTTAATTTTCAGATTTATCAATCATTATTTTATTACAAGATATATACAGTTCCTTATGTGGATATAATCACTGTTTTTTTAAGCAGTTTCATATATTAATTAAAATAAAGTGCTTAGTTTTTGTAAAAATTAAAATATCTCTTAGCCTGAAGGTCATTTCAAAAATGAATAATATAACAATACATCAGAATTAAAAATTTGCTCATAAACTTTTGGTACAGAGAATGGCCCCTTTTACGTTATTTTTTTACAACATAGCAATACATCATAATTGAAAAATTGAAAATTTGTTCATAAACTTTTGATACAAATTGGGCCGCGTTTGTTATTTTTTGTAAATTTCTACCAATTCTTTCCCATTTTAGTCAGAATAATTTATTTTCTCTTCTTAATTTTAGCATATTTTCCTTAAAATGTACTAAAAAAAATTTAAAATCAACAAAAAAATCCTCATATCTCAATTTTTTTTTAAAAAAAAAAAAGTTGTCGTAAGTAGTCAGATATCTTAAATATTGGTCAAATATAATTATTGATTTATGAGAATTTTTAAAGAATTTAAGGATAACACCATGCGTTCAATTGGTTACTTATAAATGGCGCGAGTGCTTATTAACATCGCACTATAAAGCAACACTGATCAAGCAGATGCTACTTTTTCTAGTTTTTAATTAATTTAATGTAATTTTCCATCTGAAATACAGATAATTTTACTATTTTCGGTAATTTAATTTTTTTTTACGTATCAATTATTTAAATCTACACTGTGCAAGCGAAATCTAGTACTGCCACTCTTAACATCCAATAGGAGATTAGGGCCGAACAGGGTTAAGCTCCCATTACAGTATCCCAGGGTTTCTCAAAATGTGGGGCACACCTCCGTATAAGGGCGTGAGCAAATTGAAAAAGTCGAAAACAAAAGATTATTTTTAAAAAATTATTAATTTACTAAAATTAAAAAAACAAAATACCTTCTGACATATGAAAAAAAACCGCTTACAAGGATATAATACAATTATAAACGTATCAGTACGGCACAATGAAATTTGTAATCAATTTAACGATACTAAATTAAGAACAAGATTAATAATTAACAGTGAGCCCATGGGCTAGTCAAATAAAAATTATATACAAAAATACACATATTCATTTGAATGGTTTATAAATAATTCCCTAATTGCCGATTATAAATCGCGCCATTCGCCCCCCCCCCAATGCCATCGTTTAACACGTAAGCAAGCGTATGTGATTTATTGGGGGAGGGGGTGGAAAAAAGAAATAAATAAGCAAATCCTCTGAAATAAGCAAATCCTTCGTAAACAATTTTAAGGTCATTTTATTGCATTCCAAAGCTTTCGAAATAATTTTATGGATAGCAGTGCACAGAAAAGATCGTACTTCGGAAAGACATTCATATACTTCTTGGGCTATTAAACCACTCGCTTAGAGAGACGAATTTGTAATCCGGTGCCTCTTAAAGATGTTAAAGCCGTATTGTAGCTTTAGCGTAAAGAATAGTATTATCGAATTCAATACATTGTTGTTGTATGGAGGGGGAAGCGATGAATATTCTGATTGAATATTGGGTCGCAAATATGGAAAGTTTGAGAAGCACTGCAGTATCCTCAACGATCATTATAAATCAATAAGAGGGCTATTGGCATCAGACATCCTCGTAATTTTGAGCCACGCACAAGTGACGCGGACAGCACCTGAGTTGGGTCCCCACTTTCTTAATTTCAGGGGCACTAGGGATCGACCTCATGATACGCCGACCACGAATCCGTGACCTTGAACAGTAGGCTCTCGTAACCATGTTTATTAACTGCAAACATAGAATAAACACGAAGGTTATTGGAATCCAATCTGCCAATTTAGAAATAAAGACAATCTGTGGGGCTGTTTACTAACTCATCAAATTCTGTTAACTTCCAACTGACCATGTGGCCGCGGTAGCCTAGTGGTTAAGGTGACGGACTCGTGGCTGGCTTATCCTGAGTTCGATCCCAGTACCACTGAAGGCCGCCGTGTAGGAGAGCGATGCACGTTAAATTTGTCGAGAGCTCAAACGTCCTTGCGTTGATGTGCTGTGGTAGTTAGAAGAGGGGATGCCAGCTCAGGCGTTGGCTAGTCCCTTGACCATGGTTCAAAATTACGACGTTCATCACCAAAAGCCCTAGTGCAGCTGAACAGTGCGACGTTAATATTCACTCACTCACTCCGACCATAGTAACCTAGTAGTCAAGCGTTATCGAGGGTTGGTGTTGAAGATATGAAGAGAGACTGATGCACATTAAATCTGTCGTGGCTCCCTTTTACGTGGTGAGGAAGTTAGAAGAGTGGAATTCCAACTCAGGTGCAATCCTACCTACTTGACCTAAAAATTACAATGTCCATCGCCAATAGCCCTCGTGTTGTTGGAGTTCAACGTCAATAAAAACTCACTCATTCATTTTAGACTTTCTAGCGAACCTAAAGTAATTATTTTGAACTTTGACAGATTTTATTACTCAGTGGATAGTCATCGTGACTCGGACCCACAACTCGACTACGATAACTAAAAAAACATGCTCGCGGCCAAGACCTCGACTACTACCACTACGTAGTTTAAAATTTTATACATGCTTCGCGACCCAAATTATTCACAAATTTATGCGCACCTTAATGAGGTAGAAAATTTAAATCTGTGTTAAAATACCACTCTGGCCATTTAACCACTGCTTCATCATCTTTTTCCTGCTTCTTCTCTTGTACAATTATTACTAAGAAGAAGGTCATAATTATGAAAGGTATACTTTCTGCACAGCAATATAATGACATCAACTTTTAATTATAGTGGGCATGGTAGACACACTCGTAATTGAGCGAACGTAAGTCTCACTAAATGAGGACATAATTACGGATTTTGCGTCACATTTTTCTTTCGGAACGTGGCACATTTTGTAATTTTGTTTTTCCGCTGTAACCATTTTTAAGCTTTTTTGCCTTAATGAGAAAAGAAGAAGTACATGAATAACACTTTATAAGCACAATGTCCTTAAGTGTTTTCCGCGTTTGTTCTAATCTGTCTTGGATTTATCAGATATTGCTGCTCTTAAACGTAGCTTGATACTGTCCAGATTGTATTGGATTCGGTGTTGAGTACATGATGATTATATCTAATTCTGAGATGGCAATTGAGATACTACTCGTTTTTCATTATGCTTTTGGAAGAGTGAATAATCATTTTATGAAATAAAGCACGGAAAAGGCTATATTTAGATAAATAAAAAATAATTCGTAGCTTTCTTTTTAACATTCATTGTGGAAGAAAAATGCTGTGTAATTAAATTATTTGATACTTAGATTTCATAACAGATTATATCAAAAATAAAACTTCTGAATACAGATGCCTCTTTAATTGTGCCTCGTAAATTCACTTAACTTTTTATGCGAGCAATATCTAATGTATTTAGATTTATAAGGTGACTGACCTGAACATTTCGGGTCTACTTTTAAAATGATATATATATTTTTTTTGCTTTGTGAATAATCTTTGATAATGTTGTTTATTTTGCTAGATCTAAACTAAAATAATATTTTTTTGTAAAATATGTAATTTCTAAGATTTATTTAATTTACTAAAATACATTTTCCGGCAAAAATCAAAAGAGTTATGATTCTCTTAAAGAAAAAACTTATTGACTTGAAGACTGGCTGAGACTTTTACAGACAAAAAGAAAGAGTTGGCATGTAAGTCCTGAATTCCATTTTAAATATAACTAGAGACATGAGAAACTATATAAGGCAGCGTTTCTCAAACTGTGGGGGTGCGCTCCCCCAGGGGGTCGTGATAGCTTTACGAGGAGGGTGCGAGAATATTGAAAAGTCGAAAACAAAAGATTATTTTAAAAAAAATTATTTATTTACTGAAAGTAAGCAAACAAAATACATTATGACATAATAAAAAATAAAATACATATTTTCCCTGATATAATACACTTATAAATGTATCAGTACTGTACAATGTATTTTACAATTTATTTAATAATACTAAGCTAAGAACAGGTTTTATTATTACCAGGTACCCCACACATGGGCTTGCCAAATTAACACTTGTTTTGATAATTTGTACGGTTTAAGTTTAAATGCTTTACTGCCGATTTAAAGTTATGCAATTCTCTCCCCAATACCACCGTTTTCTATATAGGCACACGTATGTGATGCATTGAGGGAGGGGGGGGGCATTTCGCAATAAGCAAATTCTCTGAAATAAGTAAATCCTTCGCAAACACGCCACACTGTGAATGTCCTTATTATTGTATTCCAAAGCCTTTGGAATTTTCGAAGTGAAAACTTCTTCAGTGGCGTTGAGCACTTTTTAGTAGGGGAAAATGTTATGAGTTCGCGTCACCGACATGCTCTGACTGGCGCACGCGCAGTGTGCTGTTCGCCTTAGACACTTTTTGGATGGGTGAAATATCGTGCGTTCGCGTCACCGACATGCTTTTAACAGTATATCTGTAGCTATACAGCTGATGTATAGTGATGTGTATATCTTATAAGTGAAGTTGAATGGATTTGGTGAAAAGTTCAATGTGTATATACTGTGCATTGCCCATTACGATTCCGAGAATGGGCAATACATGTTTATGGTTGCCGTTTATATTTCGCCTGGAAAATCTATTAGACAGATACAACAATTTTTATTCGAAAATTTCATGATTTATACAAAAGAAGGTTCTGAAATACTCGAAAAAAGATTTGGCGTAAAATATAATAATGTACCGATGATTTTAAGTGGAGACTTCAATATTAACTTTGTATGATAAAAATCTACCACTAATTGAATTTCTACATGAAATATTTAATTTAAATATGTCAAATGATCGAAAACTCAGCACTACAAAATATAAAACGACGTTCGATGCGGTGTTTAAGCGACACTTAGATAAATTTCAATCAAATATTTTCCTTTCTTACTTTAGTTACCATAAGCCTATTGTATCTTTCTTAGAACAAAATAAAATAATTAAAAGTACAAAAAGTCTAAGTGTTGCTGAAATTAATGATGACAATGATGCAAACAATTAAAATAATGTTAAAAATCAAGTACATTGAAATTTAAGTAAATACAAATACTATCCATAAATGATATGATTGTATATTAATTGCTATTTCAATTGAATTGTATTTATATTTTGTCATGATTTTGTACAATCCGTAATATATTTGAATAATAAAAAAACATATAAACATGCATTTAGTTGTTGGTCGGAGTGTCAATAGATGTGAAAACCAGAATGATGTTGATCATTTTAATTCAAAGATTATGAAATTTCAAATTTGAACACTAAAATTTTAAGTTTTCACTTCTATCGGCAGTCTAAAACTGCCAATTTTTATTTTATGGATAGCAGTGCACAGAAAAGATCGTACTTCGGAAAGACATATATATACGTCCGTAGCAATTGACGCTTTGACTGAGTGAGACATTTATATACGCCGGTGACACTTAAGAGGTCAAAATCGCATTGTAGCTTTTGCTTCAAAGTATAGTACCATTGAACTCAATACATTGTTATCAAATGGAAGGGGGCGCGAGATGAAAACTGATTGAATATTGGGTTGATAGTATTGTAAATTTGAGAACCACTGCTATAAGGCATCTATAAGAAAATACACCTCTTGCTGAAATGTATTTTTCTTAATTGTCAATAATTATATGGACAAGAGTGTATCAATCTTTATCTTGCAACTGTATAAAGATTTCAGCAAAACAAAAGTAAAATTTGAAAAATCACTGATATATTTATTGAGTTTATATAAATTATAAAATGGAATAAAAACATTATATTTATATACTTTAAAAATTTGTTTACTGTTCATCAACTATTTTTGCTGTTTGCATCTCTTTTCAAACAAATCATGTCATTAGTCCGCCGCAGTAAACATTTCAGTTTGCGACACTTCATTTGATTGGATTAATCCATTATAAAAAGTGTTTAACAGTAACCAACTATGATTTTTCATGCATAAGTAAATGAAGTTACAGAGATGTCGTCTCACAAAATGTAACACCAAGAAGGACCAGAGCTATCAAAACGAAATTTATTTGGCAGATAAACATGTTGTACAACAATTTAAATTATAGTCTCTTGTGACAGGGGATGATGAAAAAATCAGAAAGTGTAGCCGCCATTATTGACTATAACCGCTGCCACACACCTCGGCATAGAATCAAAGAAACTTTGGATGTAACCTTGGAGTAATGCAGTCCACGTGGATTCCACATATTGCCAAAGTTGATCTGGTGTAGCAGTGGGTGGTTTATCTTGGGCCCTTCGTGCAAACATGGACCACACGTTTTATATTGGCGATAGATGGGGAGAATAAGCAGTCAAGGAAGCAATTCAATCTCATTGGTTAAAAAAAAGCTATGAGAGTGGCACGGCTTCTAGCAAACTGAAGTTAACTTTAAAATCACCACTCAAAATCATGGAAAGCGAGTGGATGGATTTTTTTTAAAAAAAAGAGCAGAACCACCTTCGGTATATGGTAAAAGTAAAAAAAAAAATTGGCTGTTATAGAGATTGCCGATAGAAGTGAATTATCAAACATCAATCTGGTTTTCACATCTATTGATACTCCGAACAACAAATATATGCATGTTTATATGGTTTTTTGTTATTCAAATATATTACGTGCTGTATAAGATTGTCACAAAATATAAATACAGTTCAATTGAAATAAAAGTTAATGTACAATCATATTATTTAAGGATAGCATTTATATTTATTTTAATTTCAATATACTTGATTTTTAACATTTTAATTGTTTGCATCATTGTTATCAGTAATTTCAACACTACTTAGACTTTTTTGTGCTTTCAATTATTTCATTTTGTTCTAAAAAAGATACAATAGGATTATGGGAGTTAAAGTAAGAAAGGAAAATGTTTGATTCAAATTTATATAAGTATCGCGTAAAAACCGCATCGACGGTCGTTTTATTATTTGTAGTACTGAATTTTTTTTCCCGATCATTGGACATATTTAAATTGTTTCATTTAGAAATTCATTTAGTGGTAAACTTTTATCATCTGCAAAGTTAATATTGAAGTCTCCACTTAAAATCATCAGTACATTATCATATTTTTCGCCAAATCTTTTCTCGAGTATTTCAGAACCTTTAGATAATCATTTTGCAAAGAATAGCAAAACACATATTTTATTTTTGACAATTTAAATTAATAAATAATGATTTCGAAATATTAAATTTTTAAATAAAATAAATTATTTAATGCAATTAAAGTCAGACCCGTTTTCATTATTTTAAACTAAAGATTTTAATGATAAAAGGTAATAAATAATAATTTTGCATTTAGAACCCTATTTTAAAGTTCAACACATTAATCTTGAATTATTATTAGATTTTGTAAAATTTTTAATTTCAAAATCCACGATAAAAATATGATTGAACAACTAGAAGTCTGTTTTACCATGGTAGTTAGAAAACGTCTAAGCCACTGTGAAATAATAATCCGGATTGTGTGATGCATGCAGATTAAATATTAGAAAATAAATAATACAAAATTTTCAAACGCCAGAATAAATACGAAGATTTAAAATAATTTTAAATAATATAAAATTTTCAAACGCCAAAATAAATGCGAATTGTTAAAATAATTTTGTGTTCCTTTTTATTTTAAAAATATTAGTATATTTATTAAGAACTCACTATTATACTGCACAATGATTCTTAAATTAAACGATTCAAATAATAATCAAACAAAAACCCTATTTTAATATTGCACAGTACATACACATTGAACTTTTCCCTAAATCCATTCAATTTCACTTATAAGATATACACAGCACTATAAGCCAGCTGTATAGTTACAGATATACTGCTATTAGCATGTCGGTGACGCGAACCCATAAGATTTTTCCCTACCAAAAAGTGCTCAACGCCGCTAAAGAAGTTTCCACTTCAAAAAATACAGGAAATCTTTAATTTTTTGAACCGTTTGATTCGGAACAATGTATACGACCACCGAAATCTCTGTTTGTCCATTCTCAAATAAGTATTTTGCCGCACATATGTCCCCAACATCTTGACTAACAATATCCAGTCCACTTGTTTCACGATAAGTAATATACATATGTCATGCCACAACATGTGAGTTGTTCTGTTTACGATAGATAGCAACATCAGCTGCTCTGTGACCCAGTCGTTCAAATTGTACACAGCAATCGAAGCCAGGTATCGAAACACGTTCGTCATTGTGTAACCACGTCTCTGCCTAAAGAACTTAGCTTCTTCTCTGATCCTAAAGTGAGAAAACAAAAACAAATATCCAATGGCCTAGACCACAGGGGGTGGGGAATGGGGTGGAGCCCCTCCGGAATGAAGGAGGAAAAAAAACAGAACTTCACTAAATAGCGCGCGCTTCCACAACTTCCTGTTACGCATTTCCGTCCCTTTTCACGAAATCACTTTCACAAATCTCCAGCAATCGAGAGGAAAGATATTACACATAAAAAAAAACACTTGAACATTGCGTGTCACGTGTGGACGCGCATTATCCTGTTGGAATATGGCAGATGGCAAGTGTTAAATGCATGGGAGGATCACGGACTACAACACCTCAGTGATGTAGCGCTGGCTTTTCAGTGAGAGCGATGTTCAGCCATTGCGTACTAGAAAGGTGCGGCAGGGAAATTCAATACCATCTTAATCCATGATACCGGGTGCAGGCCCAGTGAGGTTTAACGACGTAGCATGAACACGGCTCCCACCTTTATATACATGTCGAGTTTGACATATGGAAAGCAGGTGGCTCGCTTGCGGGTTGGAGACAGAGTATGCGGATTTGGCGTCATTGTCCTTTGTTTGGCGTCTGGACTGTCAACGCAGGTGTGACTTAGAGCACAATGGACCTGACATAGCTATATTGTGCATCAATAGGCAGTACATGTCTGTCTTAAGAGACTGGCACCTAGACGGACGGCGGCAGGTCACTTCAAAGAGGAAATGGGGACGAGGTGGATCATGAACCAGATGTCGGACGAGCCTTTGTCGCGGGAAACATTCAAGAGGGACCAGAACCATTGTTCGACCTGCACCAGTGGTGGGCTATTGGGATTAAGGTGCAAGGTGCAAAAATTTGGGACCTGCCAATGAGAGTTGACGAAGGGTGTGTAGTTGACGAGGGATGTGTAGTTGACTCGCCCCTGGAGTTTAAAAGGGTTGATTCAAGAAAGGAAAGAATCGATTTACGAGACTGGATCCTGAGAAAAAGACGAACGACTGACATTATTTGAGCTAACTGAAAGAAGATTGAGGGGGGAGGGGCAAGCGCCCTCAGGATGGAAAGCTTCTTCACGTGTAGGCCTGGTCGCGGTGGGCAGAGAGAGGAACGCTGACGGTTCCTGAGCCCGATTTTGTGGGACTGAGAACATTGTGGGGCAAGCACCCTCCGGACAATAGAGAGATGTGTCGGAGCAATAATATTGAGGCCTGAAAGACACGCAACACACCGGCTAGGTGTCCCTGCAATTACTTCAACACGGGGCTTTAGTTTTCTTCTCAGCAAAACAAAATGATGGAGGCATTGCTTTGATGTATAATTTTAATTCATTTAATATTTACGTATTCTAGAAATAAAAGTTATTTCTAATGCTTAGCTGTATGACTGAATACGCTACCATATCACGACTTTACAGTGGCAATGCATAACGCAACAGTTCAGCTGCCTCTCACCATAGTGTCTCCAAACTCGAATCGAACCATCGTGATGTGGCAGGCAGAAGTGGTTTTCGTCAGTAAACTCAATGTCATTACGTTCTGTTGCCCATGTCCACTGTTCATTGCACCATTGGTAGAGTAAACGCCTGTGGTTTCTAGTCAAAGGTAAACAAAGCAATGGACAACTTGCGGACATTTCACTCTGCTGCAAATGGTGTTGAATCGTACGAAAGGAAACCGAATGAAGCGTAATAGACTGAATCAATTGTGCTTTGGTTCGTAATGTGGATGTACAATCCACCTGTCATCAAGGGCAGTGTTGCAACGAGATTGGTGTGATCGGCTTCATCGATCCTTCATTTCCTCCTGCATTCAGGGATGACAGATCTGCATCACAATTGCTTGGTTTCGTCCAATGCGTTGACTTATTTTGCTGAATTATATTCCCTCAATCCCTACAGGCTAATATTCTTCCTCAGTCAGATTTAGAAACTTACTCAAAAGACAATCGATGTCTTTCACGAGGCATAGGTAAATAGAGTAC
>BMAO01029850.1:0-21041 GCA_019973975.1 Trichonephila clavata | reverse complement strand
AATACGGATGTTTAAAATATAAAAATCTCCTCACCTTTTTCTCGATTGCAGTCACCACTAAAATGATCAACTGCATGCCAAAATGTATTAAATCACACACACACACAAATCCGGAAACTCTACACACATATATAGAGTCTTTGAATTCGACACATCATATATGATGGAGAGGTAGGGATTTTCAAAAGAAGACTACTTGAAACACTGAAATGGACGCATAACTGTAGCGAGAGTTTTGTATGCTGTACGACGCTTTCACTTCATGACACATATACAGCATAATCTTGTTGTACGAATTCATATTCATTCGCGCAAGAGTCCATGAAACCGCGAATATCTTTTCTTTTTTTTTAGTCGCCATTTGATTTAATATCTGGGTATGAACTGTCCCAATAAATTTTAAAAAATAAAATACAAGCTTTTATAGTAAAACTATGATTGTGTTGTAAAGTTAAAAGTAACCTTTAGCGTACGACTACCATCAAATTAAATTCTACTTTCGACTGAAGTCATGCTCGATACTCGTGTACTGGGGCATACGGAACAAGAACGAAAGTAGAGAAAACATGTGAGGTACAGAGATGAGAGATAGGGTGAATAAGCTAAATCTGATAGTAGAGTGATGTAGAGAGTGCCAATAGAATTGTACCGCATGCCAAATCTGGACACACTTGCTGTACAGGGTGGTCCCAAATTCATAGTACAAACTTTAAGGGTAGATACAGGACAATGTAACAATCATTTATTCTATAAGAATGTACGGGCACAAGAGACGCGGTGAGGCACAAACGGAGAGGAGGGGGGGGGAGAAAAGAGAAATGGAGTTATCGTTGGTTTCGTTGCCAGTAGGGGGCAGTAGATGTCTAGCCACCTTTCAACATGATGCATCTCAGTAGGGGAAAACGTCATTCACAATTTTGCTGGCGTTTACGATGGGAGACTATGTATGCAGGGAGAAAATGCAGACATGCGTTACATGTACAGTTGTGTAAATGGTAACGGCAGAGCTGTGCTACGAATGTAGCATTCGCAGTTTCCTGATTAACAAATGCCGGATCACAGAATTTTTCAGTGGTTACATCGTCAACTTCTTGAAACACATTCGTTCCACGCCACCTGACATGATGTTGGTCGACAAAAAACTGCTTGTAGTTAGTCCAAGCCTGGAAGAAAGCCTCTTAAACGTTGTGGCTGTTTGACCAGAATCAAGTACAAGAACTGTTGCTCATCGCGTAAATATGAGTCATCAGACCATTTGTAGAGTGTTGTAGAGTGCGAAAAACGCTTACGCCTCTTCCATTTTCTGCGAGTACAAGTTTCGAATCCGGAAGGTTATCATCTCCGACCACCAGTGAGCAACACAATGTGAGCAACAGCTGGACTTCATAGCTCATGTGCTGAACAGTAATTGGAAACATGAAGCTTGTCAACGACGCTTTCAATAAACACTTTGACTTACCTCTCGTTTCTTATTTTTTTGTGTTTGTGCCTCGCCGTGCTCTTACACTCATACATTCCTATACTTACAATGTCCTTCCTGTACCTACCCTTAAAGTTTGTACCATGAATTTGGGATCCTGTATTGATACAGTATCTGAGGAGTAACAGGTTGAACTTATTGACTATTGACTCGTTGATTTATTTTTTTAATGTACTTTTTATCTTTGTAACTTATTTGGTTTTGTTATTTCATTGTTTCGTAACTTTTGCTTATTTACTTACTTTTTATTTTATTCATATATTTTGTTTGTTTTATTTACTTCTGTAAACTCCGTGTGATACATGTGGTACAAGGAAATTATTTTATGTTTTCAATAAGAAAAATTGTGTTAATGTATTTAATGTTAATTCCTATAAATGCAATTATAACAACTGAATCAACAAATGTATACATATATTGCAATCTTTCTTGTAATAAATCATTTAAAAATTCTAGCAATATCCAAAGTAATATTTTATGATTTAAATTAAATTAATTTAAATAGACTACAGAATTTATATGCACACTTCTTTATTATACACATTAAAAAATGTTTCTCACATCAAAAATAATTCCAGGAATTACTTCTTCATGTTCCCTTTGTTTTAATCGCATTTATTTCCAAATTCTACACACTTTGCCATTAATGGCATTACACATGCCTGTAAATAAAAGTAAAATACATTGTAAAAATTTAGGAAAAAGAAAAGCAGATAAGTTTTCAAGCAACTTTACAAATATTTCGTTGCTATAAATAATATTGAAGAACAAATTCCTTGAATTGGTGGCAATTTTTTATACATAGACAGTTAAAAATTATATGCTAAATATTAAAAAAATGAAGAACTATAAAAGTTAATATAAATACATAACGTTTAAAAAGCTTTTTCAAGTTTGAAGTATGATTATTTTCTTTAATTTTTTTCTCAATTCAAGAGTATCCAAATTCTAATTCTAAATACACAAATACAATTTTTACCACAGAATTAAAAAAAAACTTCAAATGAAAAATTTTACATTTTAACGTTTGAATAATAATATATAGTAAGATTCATTTTTCATTTGACGGTATAAAAAGGGCAATATTGTCAGACTATGGGTGAAATGGTAATTCATTTGTAACAGAAAACTAACAATGCATGTAAAAATATATATTACCATAAAGCTAAGAATACAAAACAATAAATACACTACTGGCCCTTAAAATTGCTACACCAAGAAGGCAACATACTACAGAATTGAAACTTTAATCACAGAAAGAAGGTGCTGTGATATGCAAATCATTAGCTTTTAAACGCATTCAGCCAAAGCAGGTGCTGGTAGCGAACAATGTGTTTAAATAAGGAAATTGTTCAGCCGGTTTCTCATACAAAAATTGCATTTGAACGTTGTTGCCTGGTGAAAAGTTGTTGTGATGCCTCATCTAAGAAGCAGAAATGCGTACCAGTACGTTTCTGACTTTGATAAAGATCGAACTGTAGTGTACACGGATTGCGGTTTATCGTATCGCAGTATTGCTGCTCGCATCGGTCGAGATCCAATGACTGTTAGCAGAATAGGGAATCGATGGGCTTAGAACGGTAAAATGGAAGGCCTTGCTGGATCTCAACGGCCCCCTATATTCCTAGCAGCTAAGAAGACAGGCATGCTATCCGCATGGCCTTAATGGATCATGGAGCCAAGTCACGAGCCCTGAATCAAGAATTGGGATCGTTTGCAAGAGAACAAGTGTCTTCACGAACAGTTCGATGACGTTTGCAGCAGCATGGACTCTCAGCTCGGAGACAATAGCTGAGGCTACCCCTGAGGCTACATCACAGAAAGGAATGTCTTCAATGGTGTGATCAACGACGAACCAGGGTACAAGAATGGCGAGACATCCTTTTCTTAGATGAATCCAGATTCTGTTTACAGTTTCAAGAGGGTCACATCCGTGTTTGGTGGCATCGGGGTGAACTCCCATTGGCAGCATGCATTCATCATCGTCATACTAACTCATCATTTAGCGGGATGATATTGGGTGCTATTGGATACACGTCTCAGTCATCTCTTGTGGGTATTGATGGCCCTTTGAACAGTGCATGCTACATTTCTGGTGTGTTACGACCCATGGCTCTACCCTTTATTCGAGCCCTACGAAACCAGCAAGATAATGCACTTCCGGATGCTGCCAGTATTGTATGGACCTTCCTTGATACGGAAAATGTTCTGTTGCTACCTTATCCTGTACTTTCACCAGATCTCTCGCCAATAGGAAACGTCTGATTCATGGCTACCGAGCAGCTGGCTCGTCGCCATACGCCAGCCACAACGTTTGATGAACTGTGGCATCGTGTTGAAGCTGCATGGGCATTTGTACCGGTACATGCGATCCAATCTCTGCTTGACTCAATACGCAGGCATAGGGCTGTTTTTCCTGCCAGAGGTGGTTGTTCTGGGTACTGATTTCTCAGGATCTATGCACCCAAATTTCTTGGAAATTTATCACTTTTTATTTCTAGTTTGACATATTTGTCCAATAAATATCATTTTATTATCTGCATTTCTTTCTGGTGTAGCGATTTTAATGGCCATTAGTGTAGATACATATCAGAACAGAAGAGATAAAAAATATGATAGCCGGAGTTGTACAATGCCAAACTTTTAGACCTAGGAACTAAGATTGTTGAGTTAAACAAATTCTTACGTTCTGCGAACGTCCCTATGTTTGCCTATATTACTGAGATGAAAGCAAAAGAAAATAAAGTAAGAATAGAATCATATTAATATCCTAAAGATAATAATTGTAATAGTAGAAGGATAACACTAAAAGAGTACTAAAGCTAAGTTACCAATGCTTAATATACATATAGTAAAAAACATCAAGGGAACGTAAATCACCTCACGTAAGCCAGAATATTAAATATTTAAATAATATAGTAATTTTAAATAAACAATTAACAGCATAACAACATGTCATGATCTCAAATTAATTAATTAATGAAATAATATCAAAATTATGTTCAATAATGCCTAAAAACCACACACAAAAGTAGTACAATTTTTTGTTTTTTGGCAGGAAAAGGCCAAGGTAAAATTAAAACAAAAGAAACGAGTAATTAAAATATGTTTAAAATTTTTAACCTGGTGTATCATGTTGTGGATGTAAGAAGAAAAAACAAAAACCAATAGATTTAAAACATTATATCCAGACAAAATAAAACAAAGTAAAGGAAAAATATAAAAAAGAAAAGAAAAAATAAAAGTCACAGTAAATTTTTTTAAAAATTGTCATAAATCTTAACTGTATAAAAATTAATTAACTAAATGAAAAAAATTAAAAGCATAATTGTTATCAAAAAAATACCTAAAAAACTTCAGGAATTAAATATTACATTTATTTTATCGCCAATATCGCTTGTTACTATATAAATAATTAAAAATAATAATTCTATAAATGGGAATTAAAATATTTTAATTCCAAAAAAGCATCAAAAATTTTTTGAGATTAAAGGTATATTTTTATTAAAAATATTAGTATTAAATTTTTTACAAAGTAACATCAAGGTAATCTGCTTTTAGAAGATTATTGTTAGTTGTGATGAGTTTCGAATATTTAGGATAAAAATAAATATTAGAACAAAATTCAATATTACTACTTAAAGCAACTAGTCATGTATATTTTTTAAAAACATAAGAATCATTATTAAAAACATATAAGTATTTTTATACTAATGTACTTTTAGGTAAAACCTGAATTTTTTATACAAATTGTGATTAAAACTGATGCAGTTTTATTTTACAACTAATTCAGTAAGAATTTTAAACTTTTGGAAATATATAACTTTATTACACTTATAGTTACTGTAGTTTTCCAAAAGAACATGAATGAATTAAATTAAACCTCAAACTCGTAACTATGTATAGAATTAATATCTGCATATATTTTTTCAACAAATAATAAGATCACTACTAGAGTAAGTGCAGTAATGAATAAATATTAAGGTCAATAAAATGAAATCTCATAGAACAGACTTAACAATAATAAACTTTTAAATTACATCATTAAACTATTACAAATGAAAATAAAGTTAGGACATTTTTACTGTATAATCATGTTTTAAACAGCATATTATCATTTTCTTATACTTATGCTATTAATTTTATCATAAATTTACAAAAAAATAAATTTTTTTACTACAAAAAATATATATTGAACATTTGCGCTTAATTTTCACAAGATCGAATAATAATTACTTTTTTTATTCTAAACTTAATTAGTTATTCTAGAATTATAAACATAAATTAAAGAGATTAAGAAGTAATATTAAATAATTATTTTACCTTTGCTTGATGGCATTGCCATTGCTCTTTCGATTTCAAAGGATTGGATTGAATTTCATTCTGTCGAAAAACAGATATTGAGCAACTTATATATGTTTAAAAAATAAAATGTTAATATAGTTAATTTAATGTGTGCAAGTATATATATATACATAGGCATAAAGCGAGGCTTCGACCTTTTCATTACATTAGCTGTGACATTCAAGTAGCTTAAAAAAATAAGCTTATAGAAACTAAAAAAATGACAGATCAGATACAATCTTTTCGACAAATTTTGGAAGAATACAAAAGAATACAAACTGGATACTCATCACTTGTTCAGCCATTTTAAAGCTGCATATGACAGTATCGGCAGAGAAAAATTACAGGCATCTGTGAGGGAATTTAACGTAATAAAAAGGCTGATAAGCCTAGCAATGATGACTTTAAAAAATGGTGCATTCAGAGTTAAGAATTGTTGACGTATTTCTCAGAACCTTTCCATACTGAAAACGGACAAGGCGATGCATTAGTAAACCTACTGTAAAATTTGGCACTGGGAAAAGCCATATGAGACTCTGAATTAAGTACAAGGAATAGTCTGCAGAGAATAATCCAACTGCTAGTTTTGATAATGATGTAGATATCAATAAGCGCACTAAAAGGGCAGGTGACGAGAAATTTGTTTCGCTTAAAAAAGCAGCACGGAACATCGGCCTGATCTTCAATGATGAATAAACGCAAATTCATAATCGTTTCAAGTATATATATTTATATATATAACTGTGATTATTTCCCTCCTTAAGAAAAATAACTATACTTTTGAGACTTTGAAATCATTTAACTACAGAAGAACGAGGACTTCAAGCAGCATTTATAAAAAGAGTTGAATTAAAAGAAAAGGTTAACTATGGCTAATAAATATTTATAAGGCCTTAGAAACGAACTGAAATCAATATAAATCAGTAAGAGCCCCTAAATAAACCTTTACGAAACTTTGATGAGCCAGTTGCCTTTTACGGATGAATGCTGGATCCTCAACAGATTAGAAACGGACTTATCCGGCAAAATCCTGAGGAAGATCTTTGGACCAGTAAAAAATAATGACTTGCAGAAAATACTACATAATTATAAAATTTATAAAAAAAAAATAGAGAGAAATATAACAACAACTTAAAAATAGTCAAAACCTACCACATTAGATGTTGAGTCACATATTTAGATTTAATGACTTTTCCCAACTAAAAAGATAATTATTTCAAGAATCGATGGAAAACAAAAGAAAGGAAGACCACGAACTAAGTAGTTGTCTAACGTTGAATATTACTTAAGGGTAGTTGGAGTAAACCGATGTAGGGCTTTGTGCGGATAAACCCAGATGGAGAAGACTTAGAGAGACAGTTTTGGCCTGAAACAGGCTGCAGTGCCTAAGAAGAAGTAAATAAAAAGAGTTTCATGATCTGCAAAATATATATTTCTAACTTTATTTGATCCAGGTAAAATGTAAATTTTTAAAATAAAAGAAAACGGTATAAGACCTTCGTTCATTAATAAAACTCTTAAACAGTTTTATATTTCTTTGGAGTTAAATAAGCCAAAAAGGAAAAAGATTAAATGAATGTGTGTGAAAAAGTTCTAACCAAAAGACTTTATAAATAAGCACTTGTAATACCGGACGGTTCCTGCTTCCATCTGAAACCCCTTGTCTAGCCGCAGACCCGGCTAGGTGTGTGGGAGAAACTGAATAATCAACAGACATGATTTCAATCTAATTAATTTATTATTACCAAAATATCAATCAGACACAATAACAATCTAATTAAGATAGGTGATAAAATAGTAGAGAGTGGAGGTGAGATTCAATAACACGGGGATAATACTACGGACCCTAAACTGAATCTACGATAGCTTAAATAAGCTCAATATAAACTACGTCGCACACCAATAAGCTAACTTCTTATTAATCAAGGCTCACGATACCTGTACTTCTATGAAGTGCATCCTACACTTGAATGTTGCTGGATATCTTTATAGGGATTTGATTAATGTCGTCGGGTCCACTCTCCGTAATCCTTTTTCCTGGACAACTCGAAGATCTCTTAATAATTTAACGATCCTTCAATTTTCAACTAACAAACTAAAGCACAAACTCTTTGCTAACTCTAACTTGCCAACTCTCAAACTCGCGAAAACAGAATTTATCTAATATGCTTCATTTACATAATCACGCTTTCTTACTTGGAGAAAGTTGATTGAGATAAAATATTTTTCCCCAGAAAAATCCCCAAGGCATTAGTAGAGTCGCAGATAGATCCGTCACACACTTATACAAAAACCTACTAAAACTGAGACAAAATAACCCCGAAATTACGTATGCGAAGCACTTAAATTTCTTGAATTTATTTTTGACTATAACTTTCAAATCACCAGCACATTGTTTCGAGTTGTAGGACACGTCTGAACATTCCGAAGTTCATAGCTGATAAACATTGCTGAGCTGATGTTATGACTATTATAACCATTCATTCAAATAAATTCAACCTATATTCGAGCTCAGTTTTTGCAATTTATTGTTGTACCTCTGACTCCAATCTGAAGATGTTAGGACAAGTCCAGTTGAATACTACCTGTATCGTTGTGACGGATCAAGACGCGTCCTTCTAATAACCCTCTTGGGAAATCTTTGGGCTATGAATGACAACAATCATTTTTGAATAAGAAACCGTGATATGCAGATTAGATCAGTTATATATAGTATAGGTTTGCTTGCTGGAAATATAGATAGAGGAAAATAAATGATTAGACGAAGTTGCCTGGAGATTGAAATATTAAGTAATTGAATAAAGGAAAGATATCACCAATCAGATATTAGTTATATTGATAGCGCGTTTCGGGCTTTAAATTGTTAAAGAGATTCAAGTAATGATTGGTCACATAGCTACAGTGTAAATAAAATATTAAAGTAGTATTGATCCATAAAAGGTGGATCAATTGATTAGAAGTTTTCACATTATTCGCGACTCTCGTAGCAAAATCCCCTCTGCTCTTTTCTGGGAAAATCTCATCCCATCTGATTAATTGAATTGTGTCTGTAATAATTATTGTGCTGAATAAATAGTTAAAAAGTATTATGTCGAGTCGTCCTTCACTTCCTCCCATACCTTTAGCAGGGTCCGAGGGTAGGTATGGAATGTTACATCATTACTAGTTAAGTGCAGCAGTCCCTTGTAAATTGTCCTTTTGAGGCCGATTTGAAATCAATAACGTGGGCAATCTGAATTGATAAATATACTATGTTACAATAAACTCTATAACTTACTTGCTAATTATGTACAGTCCTACTCTACATTAATCGTAAGGACTTTTCATAATCCACTTCTCCTGTAACCTTCTTTCTCCCTTCATTAACAAATATTTTTGTCAGAATCCACCACAGACCTTTAGGATAGGCCGGATTCGACTCTAGTCATCGAAAGTGACAGAGGTTCTCAGACTGTACTCACAAGTCTTATCAGTGGTCATATTATGTGACTCTTGTTCTCAGAGGGCATAGGGACCGTGCCCTCTGAGAGACATAGAGACTTCGCCAACAGTGCCAAATTTTGGTTTCAACGAGCTTTAGGCAACTTGGGGTGCAGGTAGGGTCTTAAGGCATCCGACTAGGTTGGGAGACCAATTTTTCAAAAGTTGATTTTCAGAAGAATTTTATTGTTTTAAAGAGCATAAATAGGCTTAAAGGGTCATAATTAGGAAATGAATAACATATAACACCCTTTGGTTTTGAAAAAAATGTGTTTTTACGATATTTTTGCAAAATTAACAAAATTAAGAAAAATGCGATAAATAAAAATGCATTAGACATAATGCAAATTTAATTCATTGATATACTTCTTGATCCATCTAAAAAGTCGCAAATCGCAGGGTAAAGAATATTTTAAGAAATAAATATTTTATAAGCATTTAAATTTGATTTTTATGATTTTATCGTCAAAATTACTGTAAGTTCTAAGCAAAAAATAGCTGTAAAATGTGATTAAATGTAAGTATCTTAAAACCTGCGATTTGATACACTCTTAAGGGCTCATAACACATGCGTTATAAATTTCATTGAATTTGATTGGATTGTTTTGGAGATATCCCGTTTTTCGTACACAAATTATCTCGTAAAAATTTAATTCTTCAAAAAACATTTTAAAAAAGATATTCATATGAGTTAGATATATTAAATACTATAAAAACAACTTTTTTTTTAAAAAAAACTTTCTAGTTTTATATATTATTCTCTCTTCCTCAATATTTACATTTTTTTCTGTATTGGTTCTCACACCAAACACTTAAAAAGGACTCTTTCAACCTGGTCGAATGTTTAAAGGCATCAACCCATTGGGTCCGGGTCTAGGGCTCTGCTCTCGATCAGGGTCTCATTTTGTTCTCTACTTAGTCTTAATAAGATCGATATCTGGATAATTTTATTTTTCAAATATTATTCACCTGCATATTCTCTGAAAAGTAAGGATTTTCAAACTGCATGTCAATTGGCAAAATTGGCAAGACTATATTGTTATGTAATGACTGTTGTTCATGTCGATACCTAGGCCTAATACTATAAGCAATCATTCAAATCATGTAGTTGAAATGCGACCTTTGGTCGAGCCGGTTTGTTAGATTGTGAGTCGTGCTCGTTTATTTGTTTCAAATTACAGTCTGTGCGAGCATTTGACATTGCGTGCAACATACTGACGAATTTGAAGATCACAAGTAAGGTCTACTTTTACAAAAGGGCCCAGGGTCTCACAAATCTTAATTTCTCTGAGGCCAGGGCCTCAAAATGTGTCTTAAGACGTAACTGGTTTCAGGAAGGCTTTAGAAGAGACATCTATTCAAACTCTCTTCTTGTGCTCGATATTTTAAGAGTCAATGGTCCGGTGGATCTTGTCTCTGATCAGTCTGAGAAGAATTTATAACAACAACTACAACATATTTCCCAATAAGAACTTTTTTTTCATTATACAATTATTTAAATACACACGATATTAATGCTTTTGAAATAGTTCAAATTTTCCGATTAAATAAAATTGTGAAAACATAAATATAAAAATATAATTTTTGAAAATTTATGCTTAATTATGTAAAAGTTTATAAATAAAAAATATTAAAAACGAATTTTTAAAAATTATTTAATCAAATATAGAGAAAATTAAAAATTAAGATTAAAAAATAATAATAATAAGTCAAACTTATATACAAACCAAGTATTTTCTCAATTCACTCTCAATTTTGAGGAAAGCTTCAAACGCCTGCAAAAATATAATAACTGTTTCAATACCTAGAATTTAATCGGCAGAATTTATAAAAATCGTATTATAATTTTTACTTTTTACTTACGGTTTCGACAGTTGTGTTATTGCAGGTTTGGAATTTAAGAGAATTCATGTCTTGATCAAAGGTATTTTCTCCAGGAAAAAACTCAGCATAAGTATCCCCTGAAATTTCCTTTACCTAATAGGATAAAACATTTAAGAATCTGGAAAATATGTTAAATTCCGCTTTCTAATAGATAAATTTCTATTTATCTAACAGTTATTTCGATTAATAAATGAAATAATTTTTTGTTTATTGCATTTGAATATTTCTCTCTCTCTCTATATATATATAACTTGTTCAAATTTTCAATCGTTAATAAAATACATTTTAAAGCACTCGATTGAGCTGAAATTTTATATACACGCTCATTTTAGACGACAATACAGTAATTTAATTATAATTAATGAAAATTAATTGATTAAAACTAATTATTCAAAGAATTACAAATACAGCCACGTTGGCATCATTTTGGGTGATTTAGTTTGACACCTGTAAAGCGTGTGTGTTACATGCTTGGCCGACGACTTGCTGTCCATCAACCACCTGCTACTTGTCTACCGGAACTTCGGAGAGCATTGCTGGATGAGTGGTGTAATATTTCCCAAGATGAGATCGATAATTTGATACTCAGCATGCTTAGACGTTGTACGGACTGTATTGCATCGTCTGGAAGACATACTATGTTACAACCATCATACCAAGCATGTAATATTGGCTTTTGTAAATAAGCTTTGTATTTGCTCCTTTGTGCAAAAATCGCAATTTCTTTTAATGATATCAAACATATAGACTATTTTTTGCTCTTTACCTTTTGTTTAATAAATAGGCTTCACAAATAAGACACATTTGTTTTGCTTCTGACTCTTTCTTTGCCTGAACTTGCAGTATCCTTTATTTATGGACATGAGTGTATAATGAAAAATATAGAGTAATAAGAAAAAACCCTCACGACTTGTTTTGATTTGTAGTGGTAAAGGTTTACCAGCTGGAATATTACATTTCTGGCCGTCTGTATCATTTTGTTTTTGGATATTTTATTGCTTGAGCCGGCGAAATGGAAAAGTACCTAAATATGGCAGGAAATGCGATTGGCGATAATTTACATAAATGACGTCTCCGCGAGAACTTCCCTGTCTAACTATGGCTTCCTTCCATGAAGGTAAATTGGCCTTTGAACTAGAATAATGCCTCTACAGAAACTTGAGCGTCATTCCAGAATAGCATACAAATTAATTCCACATTAACTAATGTCTGAATCGTAGTACCGTTGTGCGTACTTTGTCGAGACCTTGCGGTCGCTGGTGAAGTTTTAGTCATCGAATAAACAGATAGGAATAAAATATTTTATTTATTTTTCTTGTTACTATCAGAGAGTTAAATCGAGAGGATGATCAAATTAATTAATAATCTAAATATCTATAACAAATAATTGGATCATTTATCTTTCGCTAAGATCCGATGTTAGGGTATTCGTCCTGACTTGACAAGTTAACTTATTCTGCAAGGCGCAGGATCCTCTTTCTGAGACTCCATGCCCTTCTATTGTTTGATTTAACAATCTTAATTCTGTAGCAGCTTAACGATCATCGACTACATCTCCCTCACTTCACTTCACTCTAATTTAAATAAATCACGGTTCTTCCACGGATGTGATTTTATAAACATAAAACGGTTAAAAAAATATGTTTTCCCAGAGTATTAGTGAATAGCGAGGTTAAGACCCGTCATAACTTATACGGTACAGCATCACAAACAATTTTCACTTACGCCCGTATTCACCACTAACCTGACCACCGGTTAGAGGAAGGAAACCTGGGTTTCGCCAAAAGTGCGATTCACCATCGCAAGTTAATAACTTATCTCCGGGTCAGGTTAGAAAATTCTAACCTAGGTCACAGCCGGGTTAGTTTTAACCACGCATGCGCAGTATGCGATTTTTCGAGTGTTTACAGTTTTGAAGCTGTTTAAGTTCGGATTTTTCTTTCATCTCTTTTTATGATGAATTTTTTTTTAATTTGCCAAATTTCGCAGCTACGTTATTCAAAGTATTCTACATTATCCAGAAGAGAGAGGATATTAAGAAAAAAGGATTAATGTATGTGAAGAAATGGACGGTCTCAAAGTCCGTTAAAATTCCATTTCTTACGATATTTCACCACACCTTATTTTTCTCCTTTCTTGACGAAAAACGCTGCTTTTTTTTTAATTTTTTTTTTTTTTAATTTCCATAACATTGACGGAATTGTTTTGTCGTTCGTGGATTCATCACTCCGTCAATGTCATTAAATTGCCGTACTATGCTTTGTTTTTAACACGCTTTAATAAGTTTCACTTGCATGTAACGGAATCTTAAAATTCGATTTTTACCCACTAAAAAGATCGGATTCATTCGAAATTTCGCACACTTGTCAACATTTCATTGTCCTTTTTAGGATCGTCAGGAATAAGGATAATCAGATTTGGCGACAATTACATTTACCACTTCCAGATTTGGCGACTTATTGCAAATATCATTCTTAAATTTGGCGACTAGTTCCATACACCATTTTCAGTTTATGGCGACTAATTTCATACATCATTTCCAGATTTGGCGACTAATTTCAGATTTTACGACTAAAAGAATAAGGTGTAATCCTAAAGCGAGTGTTTTGAATTTAAAGCTAATTATATGCATGTATAAAATACACTTGCGGTTAACAGAAATAAAACAAACACAAAAAAACGTGTTCTGTATCTGAGAAAGTGGAGGGTGGGTGTATGTTAGCAATTTCAAACCATAATGTAAACATTTTTTCTGAAAAGGAAAATTAAAAAAAAGGCTCGTGCATGAGAAAAAAAAATAGTTTATATGTTCTGACTACTAAATATTTTTCATTTTTATGAAGCAATACGCTTAGAAGTGATGATACGAAGTAACATTATAGCAATACGTTAAAAAGGGAATACTACGATTGACACTTAATATTACCATGTTTTTTTCACTTTCTTTCTTGATTGTCTGTTCGGGTGGAATTTTGTAATTGATTTTAAACTGTGTGATTTTTCGATGAGTTAGAGACTTGAAATTTGGACCATAGCTCAGAAGTGGATGACAGTGCATGAAAATTTGAAAAAAGAAAAAAAAAACGAAAAGAGGAATTTTATACTTTTTATGGTACATTAAAATATTTTTTAATTTGAACTTTTTCTACTTAACACACTTTTATTTGTTTGACCTGATCTTTTGAGACGGAATCTAATGTAACGATACAGGACTTATCCGAGGCCCGTAAACAGAGAGAATAAATACACTTTAGACCCTTTAATAAAAAATTCATTGAAGAGCAAGACTAATTCCAGCAGCCACGTGATTCCGGTTCCAAATATCAAACTCAAGGATAAATTCAACAATGAATAAATGATAGTTTAAAAAACTAAAAAACACGCTTTTATTGTAGCTCGAACTAAAAAATGAAAAATAAATTATAGTTTGAAAAAAACTAAAAAACACGCTTTTATACTGAATCGAACTAAAAAGTAAAAAAAAAAATTCTTATTAAGGAATAAAGTGATTAACGAGAAAATGAATGTCATTGGGGTAAAAGCGTGGGGTGTTCTATAAATATATCAATTGTTATAATTCCTAACTTCTATTCCGAAAAGCTGAATTAGTGAAAAAATGTAGTACAAAGCACCCCACGCTTTTACCACAACGACATTCATTTTCTCGTTAATCATTTTATTCTTTAATAAGAATTTTTTTTTTTTTTTTACTTTTTAGTTCGATTCAGTATAAAAGCGTGTTTTTTAGTTTTTTTCAAACTATAACTTATTTTTTAAAGAACTAACCGCATGTTTCTTTAACATGCAAGTGTTCCCTTTCTAAATTGCGTAAAATAAACTTTGAAAGTATTCATTTTGAAGAATAAACATTGAAAAAGAAGAATATGCAACTGTTCCGATAGAAGTTTAGTTCAGATCACGGAGAAATCAACCGAAGTCACGGGGTTTACTTCGACCAATGAGAATCGACCAGTAACCCCAGGTTAGGAAACCCGCAGTCAAGTAACCTGTGAGGTCGAATAAATTATAGTTTTAAAAAAAAAACTAAAAAAAACACGCTTTTATACTGAATCGAACTAAAAAGTAAAAAAATAATTCTTAATATAAGAATAAAATGATGAACCAGAAAATTGATGTCATTGGGGTAAAAGCGTGGGGTGCTTTGTACTACATCTTTACACTTATTCAGCTTTTCGGAATAGAAGTTAGAAATTATAACAATTGATACACTTATAAAACACCCCACGCTTTTACCCCAATGACATTAATTTTCTCGTTAATCATTTTATTCTTATATTAAGAATTATGTTTTTACTTTTTAGTTCAATTCAGTATAAAAGCGTGTTTTTTAGTTGTTTTTTTTTTAAACTATAATTTATTTTTCATTTTTTAGTTCGAACTACAATAAAATTGTGTTTTTTAGTTTTTTAAAACTATCATTTATTCATTGTTGAATGTATCCTTGAGTTTGATACTTGACGCTGAAATTACGTGGCTGTGGAATTAGTCTTGCTCTTCAATGGATATTAATTAACGGGTCTGAAGTGTATTTATTCTTTCCGTTTACGAGGCCTCGGATCGTTATATTAGATTCCGTCTCTTTTGAACAGGTCAAACAAATAAAAGTGTGTAAAGAAAAAGTTCGAATTACAAAAAATTTTAATGTATCATGTTTTTTTACGGATTAAATATTATAAAATTCCTTCTTTTTGTTTTTGTTTTCTTTTTTCCCATTTTCATGCATTGTCATCCACTTCCGAGCTATAGTCCGAATTTCAAGTCTCTAGCTTCTCGGAAAGTCACACAGTTTAAAATCAATTACGAAATTCCACCCGGACAGACATTAAAGAAAGCGAGTTAATAAAAACATGGAAATATTAAGTGGCAATCGTTTTTTCAACTTTTAAACGAATTGCTATAATGTTAATTCGTATCATCACTTCTAAACGTATTACTTTATAAAAATAAAACATAATTAGTGATTAGAACGTAAATTTTTTTTTTCACATGCATCAGCCTTTTTTTTTATTTTCATTTTCAGAAAAATGTTTATATTATGGTTTGAAATTCCTAACACACACCCACCCTCCACTTTCTCAGATACAGAACACTTTTTTTTTGTTTTATTTCTCTTAACTGCAAGTGTATTTTATACTTGCATATAATTAGCTTTAAATTCAAAACACTCCCTTTAAGGTTACATCTTATTCTAATTTGAAATTCCTAATTTGAAAATGGAAAAAGCAATAAGTCGCCAAATCTGATTATCCTTATTCCTGACGATCCTGAAAAGCACAATACAACAAAATTATGAAATTATTGTATTGTCATCGGTCCTTGATAAGTGTGCAAAATTTTGAATTAATCTGACCTTTTAAAGAGGGTAAAAATCGAGTTCCAAGATTCCGTTACATGCAAGTGAAACCTATAAAAGCGTGTTAAAAACAGTGGTGAATAGAAGTTCTAACCTGGGGTTAGTTTTAACTTGACTGCCGGTTACTTAACTACAGGTTTCATCGCTGGGTCAGGTTAGCGGTGAATTCCGGCGTTAGATATATCTGGAAGTTTGCATCTCATTTCAGGTTAGTAGATATTGATTCTTACCCCCTTTGCTCGTCTTGTCCGCTTATCATGTACTCATTTTTAGGGCGTTTAACTTAATAAAATTTAAAAAGTTGAAATCTTGTAGTCATTTTATTGAAATCATTTCGAGTTCAATTGCTTCACCACCCATTCTGCGTTCGGATCTCCTGAGGAAAAAGTAACGCGCGTAATCTCATTTCGACCTACATGAGGAAGAGATACAGCGACAAATTATCACTGAAGAATTTTCATTTCAACACAATTCGATATAGATTCTTTTTGGATAGCTAACTGGCTGTCCCCATCAAAAAGGCTTTCTACAATTTTTAAAAAACTTGCCGAATGTCTTTTTATATAGTTACCACAATAGACATGGAAAATTGAAGATTTATCTGGTCATGTTTTCTGTTATTTTTTAAATTTCGAATCAGCTGGAGGGAAATTTTACTAACATTCCATTTAAATTTCGTTAACTGTAGACTGAAGGCAGAAATGATTGTACTAGTCTTCATAGCATGTGTTCAGAAACGACTGTTATACCCACGAAGATTGGTATAACAGTCATTCCTTATCAAAGAATAAAGCTGTAAAATAACTAGTTTAATGATAATAATAGAAAGAAATTTGCTCGGTGGCTTACAGGTGGTAACCTTGGACTTACCACCTCGTAAGCCCAAGGTTTTAGTTTCGATCCCGACTGGATTCGATATATTTTCTCCATACGAAAATCGTAGTCACGTATTGCATATGATTACGTGACATTTAAACGATTTTTTGATCATCAATTTGGCTCTGGTACTCTCCGAAAAATTAAATCACGATAACACTTACCATTCAATGAAAGCCTGAATTAAAAATTAATCCAGTAATCCAAAATAGTAGCGAAAGCCACCACTATATATAGTTAGTACCACCAATGAAGTGGCTCTTACACTTGGGTGACTTACCGTATCTGGAAAAGGCTGTATTCTAAAATGAAGTCTATTTGAAATACAGTAGAACCTAGTTTTGTGCGGTCCTTTTTTTATGCGATTTTATTTTTGTGGTATTTTTTCTGTGCGATCTTTTTTATGCGGTTTATGAATTTTATTGACATTGGCGCCATTGTAATGTTTTCTATCCATGTACCAGTGGCGCGGAGAATGTTAGGGACCCGTAAGAAGTCAGGTTTTGATTTTAATATTTTATAAACTGGGTAAATACGTACTTGGCGTTAGTCAGGCTTTAGGCCCCCGAGGGTGTACGTTACTCCACTGCGATGTACATACATATATACACTTCAAGACGCTTTGTTCATTTGTTATAAACAGTCTCCCGACAATGTACGGTCAGTTGTTTTCTCTCAACGTGGCAAAAGCTCGCGCTTGATTGAAGACAAAATTTTTAAGGGCAGTGAGATTATCAATAATTTGATTGATTATGAAAACGGGCAAGAAGAACCGGATTCATTGTGAAGGGATAAAATATAAGAAGCGGTACAGCTTTCCAATAAATTGGAAAAGCATTTTCTTGAAACAGATATCAATTCTGCCCCAAGAAGTATGAACTTTCAAAAAGAGCTTCAATCATGCATATCTGGTTTTCTTGACATTTACAAGCAACTGACAAATCAGCCTTCTTCGCAAAAACTTATCTCTTTATACCTTATTGTGCCAAAAAATAAATCGATTGAAATTGTATCTTCTGGTGACGAAAGCGATTTTGAACTTATTCATCACAGGATGATGAGCGCTCTGGATTATGATGAGTAGCAGTGAGTTATGCATGTACATTTTGAAAAATTCTTCATGTATACAATGAGAAGCCAAATGTTTTTTAAATGTTTTCATACGTAATTTAATTATTTACTTTGTTATGGAAGTACTTTCTCATAAATTTCGTAAATAATTGGAATATTTTCTAAGTGCGACTTTTTTTATGCGGTTCCTGTCCACCGCATAAAAAAAAATTTCTGTGGTATTTCGACGAAGTTGTTTGTTATATGTAACAATTTATTAAATTTTCGAATTTTTTTTGTGCGTTTATTTTTATGCGGTCCCTATCTACCACACAAAAACAGGTTTAACTGTAAATAAAGGGGGAAACTAAAAGGCTCTGAGAAAACGTACAAATGAAAATAAGGCAAGATATTTCTTCGTTTTTGCTATTAAACATTTATTTCATTCGGCTCAAAAAATGCTTTGAGAATCTAGTTAATAGGAACAAATCTTAAATTGTTAATACATCATAAGTCTGAGGGTTTCTTCATCATCACATAAACAGAGTTTCGGTTACTTATCAGACTAATCATGTGTAACTTTAAGTTGATTTTAACATCCAAGACATATTTCAAATGTTAAAATTATTGCTTGAAGTACTTCATTACTTTAAATACATTTTCATTTTTCGTACCATTGATTTTTCACATAATTTCCAGACGATTTCAAAAAATGCCCTTTAATTTTGAAAAAAATATTTTAAATTATTCTTATGAGATTCGAATCTCTCTCTCTCTCTCTCTCCTTTGTACTAATTAATTCAATTAAACCTTCTTTACATTTTAAAACTTTGTTCTATAGAAAATATTTCTCTATATAGAATGATTTTGTTTCACTTACTTCAACAGGTGACAGCTTGTAACACTTGTTGTATTCATCCATTAGACCTGAAATAAAGACAAAATTTTATTTTGAAATATAATTTTATATTCGTGTATGGAAATTTATATTAAAAAATTTTTTGCATTCGGGCGCTTAAAATTATTTTTTTGTGATTTCATTTTATTTAATTGATGTAAATCCAATACTAAACAAATCGTTTAGTTTTGGAAAAGTAGAAAGCAACACACAAGTTCGAATGAAGTAATATTTTTAAATATTTATATTTAGATTCGCAAGAAATATTGCAAAAGCATTAAATGCAAACAACTCAGTCGGTAGAACACGAAACTCTTAATATTGGGGTTGTGGGTTCGTGCCCCACGTTGGGTGCCAATGTAATGGATGAGATATCCCATCCATTAGTTTACGAGAGTTAGAAGGAAAAGTAGCCATAGGTCAAAACAACACAATTTATTTACTATTCTCAACAACACAAATTCAGTAATCTAAGTTAAGAAATGCACCAATTGATAAATATAGGAGCAATTTTTGAAGAAAACCAGATAAATAATAAATCGGATCACTTACACTTAACACTTCCAGACAATACACCTTCTTATATTTGAAGATAATTTCTAGAGTAATCCAATCCAAACGGACCGAATCCAATTCAACAGCTAATTGACCAAATCGTCAATCTTAATATTAATCAAATAATCTACGAAGTGATCTCGTCTGGTTTTACGTTAATCTTCACGCTATCATTTAGCTTCTAACCTCTCTCTCTCCTTCTCGAACCCGAAAGGCAAAGCTAATACTTAAGATTACATAGATCACGTCTTCTTCTGGAGAAGTTATCAGTCGTATTTAAGTTATTCCCAAGAGTTATTGAGAAGCGTGGATACGACCCGTTACAGAAACTTATAAATTAAACGTTATGAAATGAGACTTAATCAAAATTATTTTAAAGAGGCACAAGGTTCAAAGAATGCTGTATTTTGCCATTCATAGACATGAACAAACACAATCAATTCATTTTTATTTCGCATTCAACCTTTAAAATCGGTAAAATTGAGCATAACAACAGAAACTCTTTGAAAAGTTTTTAAGCTTCTCATCTCTAACTGCAGTTCATTTACGTCAAAATGATTCAACTATTTGAGTCTTTTGACATCTTTATTCTAATTTATACAGGCGTTATATACATATCCTCTTACAAAAATATTCTTTTTAAAAGTGTTTGTGGAAATACTAGAGTGTTGATATCAGGGATTAATTTTTAAAACTATTTGTGAAAGGGATTGTTTTATTAAGTTGACTTCATAAAATTTTAAACAAATTTGTAGAATTCTAAACACTTTCCTACACCTGCTAATTTTTGTCGATTCTTTGCGACAAATGAATTATTAATAACAGCTTAATAGGCTTTTGAAGTGTCAGAATATAATGCTAATTTACACAATAGTTCAGAAAACATGATATTATTTAAAATGAATGAATAGCTAATCCTTAAAATTACCTAGTCATTATACATCATATTATAAAATGAACTAAAATGAAAATGAAAATAAAATAAAGGATAAACAAATAATATTTAAAAATTTAAAGTCAATTTCTACCCCTTAGATCAGCAAAGAAAATTTATTTATTTACTTTTTGATAATCTAATTAATTCTGTATACATGATGATA